>JAXBDA010002873.1:0-38866 GCA_036023075.1 Gaultheria prostrata | reverse complement strand
GGGGTGGTATAGAGTTAGCAACTAAATCTATGATGTAAGATCAACCAATCCTAAATCTCTTTAAGCAACGTCAATTAGGGAAAAAATACAAGGGCAAGCATCTCTGATCATATTGCTCGAATTATTTATGAACACTGACCCCATCCACGCATGAATGCAGATGAAAACAATTGCAATGTTTGAGAAAGTATCTCTAAATATATGCTCAACTTAAGTTGTAAAGTATCCAAAGAATGCCAAGTCATTACAGAAACAGAGCTAGACCCAAATGGCAATGAGTAGAAGATTGCTAGCAAATAAGCATTGTGTGAAGAAAATCTCCAAGCTAAAAAAGAAAAAGAAAACACCACCACTATGATTTTTGGTCCCTCTCTTAGTTGAGTTGAATTGGATACCAATGTTTGAGAATTGAGACATGATGCCTCTGAATACTAATCTTACAGTAGACTCATCTTAAATATAAAACAAAGATCAACAATGAATCAGTTGAAACCAGAAGGAAATAAGAACTTGAATGTTCAAAAGAACAGAGTATACGGGCTTAAAAAGACAATTAGGGCATTGAACTTTGGAAAGCGCAAACAAGAGAATCTAGAAATTCGTAGACATTTTCACATGGCTCGGAATGAATGAAACCTAGTCTATAAATTGCATGGAAAACAAGACACATACATTCCGTGGTAGATAAAGATAAAAGTACCCAAGGCGGATGAATCAACTAGGAGTCACACATGCAACTATTTGAAATAGTGGTTGAATAACAATTATGACTTCAAAATTGTATCAATGTATTACCATACTAATTTGCCCAAAGCAAGGAAGATCGAACAAAATTTTCCACATCGAAGTGACTAAAGTGACAGTCCTGTGTGATACCTAGCAGATCCAGGATATTTTTTCCGAACTGCAAAGCAGATCCTGGATCAGCACACAAATTAGGGAAGTAGGCACAACACAGATACAAATTTTGCGGATTGTGATGGTAACTCCAACCAGAAAACTATACTTTAACCAATCAAAATGCAGCATAGGTAACTGACCCCAAAAAACTTTAAAAGAGAAGGGAAAAAAAAGCAGCAACAAGAGACAAAAAACATAAAAAGAAATAGAGTTGTTTTGCACATTCTAAAGAAATGAAGAGGTCATCACGACCAGTACCCAATAGGCAGAAAATTCTCATTGGGGAACATACAGCTTACCTTTGCTTGTAAAAGATCAAAGTTTTTGTATAAGCACTTCTTCCCTGTCTCCTCAAGCTTCTTCTTCACGAGCACACTGAAATCATTAGCTCCGCAACAGAAGTCAACAATCTGTTTAAAGGTGCAATAAGCAATTAGGTTCTAAAACTAACTTATAATGCAACTGAGAGTAATTAGTGGATGACATTATAACCATGCTCTCTCTACTATTTACATTGAATTATTGTAATGAGATTGAATCATGCAGCATTACTGGCAAATTCAATTCCAACCTCTGGGAGAGATGGACAACTGACAATTGTTTATCTGTGTTTCCAAATCGGGATAAGTATCATATTTTCCCCTTCTATGGGGGGTATTCGGGATTCTTATCACGTATCATAAGATTAGTTACAAAAGTTAATATACGATTAAAAATATTTATTCTATTCCAAACAAAAAATCTATAGCATATATGAAAAAAGAAGTTTTTATGATAAAAAATTCCAAGTTTCCTGAGTGGTGTCTATCACATTGAGGCTTTCTAGTGCCATGGTCGAGGGAAGAGAAGAAGAGCCCTTATCCGATTGATGCAAAACATGATTGAAATATGTTCTTCCTTCTATTTGAGCCCTAATGGATGCAGGTTGGGTGTTCTTCAATGGTTTAAACATGGCCAATGGCCATAATTAGATCAAATGATTTAGAATGCGTTTGGGTCCGCTTCTTAAAATAATGTCTGATTTTTCCAACAAGTATTCATAGGATATATACCGAATCAGGACACGCAATATACTGTAGGATACGTCATCGTATCGTAGTATTTCTATACAAAATAAATATTGGGTGGGATATGTATAGTTTTTCAAAGGAGACGATACAAATCATAGGATACGTATCCGGTGTCAAAGGTTTTAAGAACCATGCCATTGACCACAACAATGCAGCGTATGTGACAGAAATCTAGTTACAAGTGAATGGGGCCAATGGGCACAACTCATTTTCTCAACTAGCTGAGCAAACCATACGGTCGGGACACCAAATGCGGGATTCCCTGGAGGGGTTGGCCAGAGTTTACCATGGTGAGAGGAGGAAATGAGCAATTGTTTCCAAACAGAGGGAAAAAACAGCTTTTCTTTATCTTACAGTATTTAGTCATCTTACAAAATGTTTTAGTTCATTTAGAACCGAATAATAGATTTCAAACATGTTTGTGTCACAACTCACAAGTAACAATATTTTTTGGTAACAAGAAACATATAGTATGGTATGTCAAATTTTTCCACCAATTTTTTTTTCCCTATTTCAAGCTTTCGAAAACAGGTAGCTAAAACATGTTATAGCATGGTGTTTTCACTGAGAAAATGTCTTAAGCAATTACAACTATTTCAGAAAATTATTGAGAGATGAGAGAGCACAAACTCGTACCATGTCGCCATCTTGTATATACCAATGGAGCCTATCAACAATCTGCATATTGGAAATGACCTTTCAGGATCTATGAATTCAGATAAGCGTATCCATAGTGGTAGGCATATCCACACAGAAGGGAATCTCAAAATAAAAATACAGAAAAAAATCCTTTAAGAAACTTGAAAGTCTTGCACACTCAGATTTCAGAAGTTAAGATTCCTACTGACATTTTGATATCTTCCCACTTAAGGGATCCCCAACAATTTCATATCACACTTGAATAAATATAAATGAACTCTATCTATTGATCAATTCTACAAGTCAGGCCCTGTTATTTAGAGAGAAGAGAGAGAAGTATAGGGTGTTAACAAACCCTAACACAAGCCTATTTCTAAACCCACCCTAAATCATCATCTGTCTACCTACCCAAAAAAAAAAAAACACAAACACTATCATCAACCTTCGATAGCCACCACCATCACCACCTTTGTCAGCCAACAATCACAAAACCCTAATCCAGAAACCCGTCGACATCATCCAGCCATTCATCATCACCATTCAGCGCTCGTTACAACAAAAAATCCCTAGAAACCCATTGATCACGACCGAAACCCCTAACCCAGTTCCAGAATCTCTAAATCGCCACCCCTACTGTATTTGAAACCCTAAAACTACCATTGTAGTACCTTCAAACCCAGAAATAGACCCTATCTCTACATAGAAAACCCTAAATCGATCCTCATACTACTCTTATAACCCTAAACCAAACCACATATGTCCCTGAACCCTCTCGAAACCCTATCTATGACCCTCGAAATTCCCAACAAACCAGTCTCCTGTTGATTTCGAACCAGGCTCTGATACCATGTTATTTAGAGAGAAGAGAGAGAAATGTAGGGTGTTAACAAACCCTAACACAAGCCAATCTTATTTATATTAGTGTGTACCACATTACATGACTAAGATAGGCGATGTGGGACAAACATAAATTACTCATATAAACCTATTCTAACAGGCCCAAATGACTGCACCGCGAATCAGCAAAACATAATTACATGACATAATTGTCCAGAACAAGGATAATTTCTGTTCAACGTATCAGCATAGAATGTTATATGCAAAATCATGATACATATTGAACTAACCTCTTTCAGCTTGTCCACTTTCGTGAAATGGCGTCCAAAAGATGTATAGCGCACCCCATGGAGAAATGGTGCAAGGTACACTCTAAGCTTGGTCTACGGCAATATGAATCAATAAAATTCACGGAAACATCAAAGATATCAGATCTCAATGAAGCAGATGTGAAAAGATAATCCCATTTATTTCTACAATCATGTGCATGCTGGTGCAGTAAACTTCTAGTAGAGTAAAATGCAAGGGCAAAACAGCCAATAAAAGATGTTGCATGGGGATGAATGGATCCAACTACAAAGGAAAACAATTAACAAAATCAAAACTTCAAAGGACTATGTCTCTGCCACCTAGAAAATAATTTCATAATTTGCTTAATTTCAAGAGGAATACCCTTGGATGAGATATTCCAAGGGGAACACTTAAATGACAAAAACTAATGCCTACGCAGCACAGATACTCTATAAGGGAGTCGCGTCTTTTGTACAGATACTCTATAAGGGAGTCGCCTCTGTTGTAACTGCATTGGTATACCTCTGCCGATAATACTCGAATTCCTTGGGATATGTATCTAACACTTCCTAAACGTGTCCGTAAATGAAAAATAAAGTTTTTACATTTTCTTAAGTGTGGATACATTTTTTGATACACCAGATGAAATTCGGATGATGGCATCTTTTGTGCAACAACGGAGTGCAACTGTCAAGAATAAGTACATGGATAGTTTGCTTCCTATAGAAGAAAAAAAAAATGAGATCAAAGTAGTATCTCCTATTTTAGAATTTCATGAAGTAACATACCCTCACCACTTCATATGAGTGTTCGATAACGGAATCCATACCTTTTCATTTCTTCAAAATATATAGCTTGATATTCAAATGAAACCTTTAGATGACCTATTGAATAAAAACATTAAGTCACCAAACAAATACTTTGTTTCTAAATATTGGTCTTGTCCATCAGAAAATCAAATGTCTTCTCACCATTCTTGAGATTGTTTAGTACAAAATATATACGCACTAATAGGAATGTATCCTACATGTATCCATATCCTATTTTTCAATTATTTTCACATCGTCATATTTGTATCCCATTGGTCCATACTTCATAGAGCATACCCATATGATCTACATTAGGCCTATCAGCACCCCTTAGGTCTGCAGAATGATCTCATTCTATGGTCCTTGCTTGTAGTAGAGATAGGGACAGAGCCAGGATTCCGACTTGGAGGTAGCACCCATAATCACTATTCTCCCTCCCTCCATCCCACAAAGATAGTCTATTATAAACGTTGTGCAATTTTTGGATAAAAATCTCAATTAGTTCTTTAATTTTGTGTCAAGAAATGTAAGAAATCATGCACGGAAGTGCTTTATTTTTTTATCCGAAAATTGGAGGTTTTTTGGTAGTGGATTATCTTTACAGGCGGAGGGTAATTAGTATAAAAAAAGATACAAATGTTTGGATACACATTTTCGTAGGATAATCATCCATCAACATACCCCAAAATTACACACTTTCATCCATTAATCACTCATCAATATGGTTAATACCAAAAATAATACACGCGTTTTGAAATACAAAAAATACTTCTTTTTTTTTGGACCGGGGGTGGTACGTGCCACCTCGCCCCCCTCTTAAGTTCCGTCTCTGAGTAGAGATGATGACAGTATGATTTATGCCAACCAGACAATCTTTCACTGTTACCAACAAGAATTCGATCAGAGAAAAAGTGGGAGCAAACAGATCGAGAGAAGAGGCAGTCCTAGAATGAGCTTTACAATTACTGTCCCAAATGACAACATATCACCAAACCAAGCCTAGAGTTTTAATCAAGTGGGGTCGGCTACTGAACATATCAATGCATCAACTTATCATCAAACTCAACTCCAACCCCTCCAAAAGAAAAAAAGAAGGGGGGAAAGAGAAAGAAAGAGGTTTATCAATTGCAGTAATGGTAGTTCCACATTTAACAAGCGAGAGAGATGTTAGACAATAAACAGCCAGTCCTTTTCTTATTTTTTTATTGGCACGTTGAGGAGACTCAACTTTGAAGGTATTTAGTGAGGAAAGGCAACCTAAGCTTCTAAGGTATACTAAGACAGTAAGTACTTGAACCTTTTGTCAATTGTGATGTCACAAAAAATTATTCAAGGCTATAGTAGGAAGAGTGACATGGGTGGGGCAATTCTTCCATGCTAGATGCATCAAGTGTGAAAGTAAACACTAAATCTTTCAGGCCAAGTTGATCAACCAAAGTTGATACAATGAACAGAAAAGCAAGGATAAAGAGAAGCTACTCGATTAACTCAATTTTACTACAAGAGATCAATAGAAACCCCGCGAAAAAAGGTTCAGGATAGTAAACCGACAATCACCTTCCATCTAACCATCTGATGGAGAAGCCCAGGTTCACACACTGCTTTCGCATCTTCCATGCTGCCACCTTCTTCTAGCTTCTTTAAGGCTGCATGAAGAGCCTGCAGATGCATGTTAGCTCAAGAACGGGACACACAAAAGGTACTTCACGGATGTGAAGCCATTGAAAGCACTGCATACATAGGATATTGTAGCTAGATACCTCAACAGAACCCTCCACTTTTCCCAATGTAGTGGACTTATCCACTACATGCTTCGGTGAAACGCCATGCATATTTGGTCCTCTATGTTTTTTTATTATCTCTTGCAGCGTGATTGATGATGTAGCATGTTTCATTAATGCCAATATTCTACATAGCAGGAAACAAAATAAGACCAAGGAAATGTACTAGCATTCAAGTCGATGACAGCATCTAAGGGCCACAATATTATCAATGTCAATTAGAGTAAGAAAAGCATAAACCAATACATTATAGGTGATGGAACAAATATCTGTTACCTCCGCTTTGCATCATCGTCTAGCTTCAGCGTTTGCTTACGATCACAATTAAGCGTGCCCTTCTCTCTAGAGTTAATTGACTCAGAACGCATATTGTTTGAGTCATAAAACCTCTCAGTGGTGGACTTGCCGACTCTTGTAGAGGTAGTTTTGTTAAAAGGCTTTGAGGATGTATCAGCCACTTTTTGTTTCCTGCAAAAATCGGGCTCATTCGATCTTTTCACTTTCTTCTTTGAAGAATCAACCTCGTGGATATTTGAAGATAACTTAACACCTTTCTGTGCTTTGCTAAGAGCTCTCTCTCTGGGAGCATCTTCACGTGCCAGACTTCTCTCTCTGTTAAGAATTTTATTTCTGCTTGGGAATTGATGTGATGTTTGTTTCGTCTTTTTTTGTCCATCACCTGGAAACTTTATGTGGTTTCTAATTGGAGTTTCCATATCTTCCTCAATTGCATGTTTTCTGGTAAAAGGACAAATGTCAGTTCATAATCTTCAAGCGACAGTGAATATCACGAAGAAAAGCAGCTAGAAACGTAAGAGCACGTACAAGCAGTATATCAAAATACGGTTGGGAATTAGATCTTCCCAAGCCCTTTGTACGATGCCTTCATCATCCAGATCTTCAAAAGCAATTTTCCTGATGACAACAAACCAAGCATCAGCCACCAGAGACCAGAGATTAAATGTAGGCCAAAAGATATTATAACCTCGTTCAGAAACAAGAAGGGTCCACAATTAAGCAGTACCTAGGCAAGCATTTTCGGTGATACGACTTGGGACACCGTCTGCATACGGCAAATTGCAAATCATGATCCATCTTATCTTCACCCTGTTTGCAGACAATGCATTTATGAATAGGACATGTGAAAGATTCCCCTGCAGCAATCTTCATCTGAGATTCTTTCACGTCAGCAGGACTCTCACGGTGGAGCATTTTTGTGACGCAATGTGGATGATAAAATCGGCCACAAGTTGCAGAAACACATTGGAAAACCTGAAAAGTATTTTAAGACGTAGAAAATGGCAATTCCAAAACAAATCCAATCACAGTTCGCAACAAAGTGAAAAATGTGGCAGGTATAGACACCCAGCGCTGCCACATGGCATCACTTGCGCTAGAGATGTCTTTGATTCCCCACCCATGGTTTTTTTTTTTTTTTTGAACTGGAAAAGGGTGGGGCCCATGGTTTGGTTCAGTCAAGCAGTTCTCGAGACGAATAAATATCTCATACCTCCCTTCTAATGTTAGGGCACACTCATATTCCAAATCTTGAACGTGGTCTCCAAACAGAAAAGTAGTTCAACTTGGAGATATGGACGGTTGACATTAAATAAATAGTCCAACTTTTCAGAAGGAATCATACCTCAGCACCAGACAGCTTATCAGAAGAGCCTAATTCCCCACAAGAGAAGCACTGGTGCTGCTTGTATTGACAATTTTTACAGAAAAAATTCTGCATTGCCTGCAAATAAATTTATGAATTTTCAAAGTCTGCTAAAATCATAAAAGAAATCACTGCGATAAAACATCATAAAACCTCATGAACCAAGCAGAACGACGCAAATCATCAGGTAGAAAAATAGAAGAATAGCGTACTTCTACTTGGTCGCTGGAAAAGCCGAGAGATTCACATTGGGATTCAGAACCAGCTTCTACTGTAGCATGAAATGTCCTCATGCACCTCCCTTCACAACTGTATGAGATCGAAAATACACCATAAATTTCATTTTCCAATTTTCTGGGAGGAAAAAGAAGGAATCTACTATAAACATTTCACTCAAACTAGAAACAAGTTCGCCATAATCACATTAAATACAAAGAATGAACTGAACCAGAGGTGGCAGACCTTTACACATAGAAACCCACTGAGCCTACTTACAATGATGTCTAAACACAATATGCCACGTCAAAACAACTCAAAACCAACCAAAAATTATGCTCCTGTAAGTACTTGTTCATTTTCAATACAATAAGGGTTTTTTTTCTTCCCATAAGCATGTATAGAGGACGGGAGGAATGTATTACCTTTGCCACATAAACAACAGCTCAGAGTTATCATTCTCTCAATTACAAAAAATAAATTTCAAAGGCAATACATCATCCAAATTCTTTGTCTCCAATTCGTAAGTAAAAGTATACTAGGACTCAGATTTCAGACATCCACACAAAAATTGATATCAAAAGAACACAGCTATAACTAATCAGGCACAGATGGTAAAAAGGCAGGGACAGTCCTATGGTCAAATCTAGCGAGTAAAGCGGCTAAGAGGCACAGATGCAGAGCAGCAACACGGTGGGCATGATAGGAACACAACTGAAAGATACATATTCCTTCCGGTTTACCTCATAGAGGTTTAATGTACATTTGTAGCATCCCATTTTGATGACTTTTCGATTATTCATTTCACTTATAGGAAAACACAATTGACAATACTGCAAGTTTTCGTCCATTTATTATAAATTTACAGTCATTGTACTATTTGGTGGGTTCTGTCTAACTCCTACTTTTGTTGCCGGGAAGTTTCATCTTTTTATTCTAAGCTATAATTATTCATTTTGGACTTTTAACACTGTCCTTTCTACTCAGAAAATGGCAACAAAATGAGAAGAAAAAAAAAACCAGGAGAGAGGAGAACAATAAACGCGACATTAATGACGACCGAGAAAATATTATAGTAGTTGAACAACAATGCAACCAAAAAAAAAAAAATGGCCCAAAAGTTCAGAAGAAAACACTCAAAAGAGATTGCATACCACAAAAGATCTCCACCATTATCACAAATGGCGCAGACAGAATCAAATAGGTCTTCTTCTTCATCAGATCCGTCATCTTCTTCAATCTCATCCACCATATAATCATCAACAATAAACCCAACATTGTCCTGCCAAACCAGCAAATAAACTCTGAACAAAAGAATCAACAATAAACCCAACATTGTCCTGCCAAACCAGCAAATAAACTCTGAACAAAAGAAATGTATATACTGAGAGAGAGAGAGAGAGAGAGAGAGAGATTGCACTGTGGTGGCTCTTTTTATTAGTGCTGTTCGTTATTGAATGATTTAGACGTCTTGGCAAAAATCAAAAGGGTGGTGTTTTTAGGAGTAGTGTAGCTTTGGCAATGTTTTGGGTGATTTGGTAGAGAAGATTTTAAGGATATTTTAAGATGTTGAAGGGTTATGGGATAAAGTTTGCTATTTCTCTTCCTTTTGGATTTCAGTGATGCTGCCATTTGAGGCATCTCCTTCATTCCTGATTAGTAAAGAAAGGAGAGTCCTGTGTGATACGATTCTCTCACTTGGACTTCCCATCCACGTAAACTTTCGTTACTGCCTATCAACGAAATTCCATGTTGCTTTAAAAAATAGAGGGAGAGTTGAGAGAGTATAACCTCATCAAGAGCTGTCTTCTGCCGAGGCTTCTCGAGAAATGCAACTAAAAACTGTTCAATGCACAAGCCTACCTCGGAGTGAGCTCATAAACAAAATAATTAAAAGGACTATAATCTATCACAAGAAGGTCAATCTGATACTAATGGGAAAGCAATATGAACCTTCGAGTTTGCTAATGTTCCATCCCTCTTAACAACTTCACTGATAAAAGTTGTGTGATCTATGAGATCATTCTCAGAAGGTCTCACCTCATAGGAGCTGTACATAGCATAAAACCATCAAACTATGTACTATACAACAACATAGAATGAAAGGTAAAAAAGCCTGAAAATCTCTGACAGGGGTGCAAACCTGAAAACTTCAGACAATCTATCCCACACAGATCCCCCAAACGTTTCGGGGTTTTTCCTCGCAAAGTGTAGGAAATGCATGGTGATCAAGATCGTTCTGATTGTGCCCTCGAAACTCTTTCTAGGCTTTTGAAGCTTGATCCAGTTCTTCTTCTTAGATAAAACAGATATCTCTGGATTCACGTCTGAAAGATCGAACTTCCATGCTGTGACCTGCTTATATATTTTAAGGCCATTGTCAGCAGTCCCGTGCAGAAATATTTGTTTTCCCTCAGAATCCAGTCCCTCTAAGTCGTTCCATTCAACTGGTAACTCTGAAAATGAAATGGGCTCATCTTTGTCATCAACAAAATGGTAGTTTGAGACAGCATGTGGCACAGCCTCGGCCTCGTCCTCTGAAGATGCCATTCTCCTCTCCCAAAATCACTATGCAAATACTACTTCACAACCTAAACAAGAAATACAAAAGAAAAGCTTAGAGGTGGAAACAAGAACCCTGTGTAGATGCCCTTAAAACACTTCACATGCTTGGTGGTTGTAAAATTAGCAGCTTCAAATAATGGGTGCATGGCAATTCAATCTGCAGCAATAAAATCAATCGTGATGGTTCTCCTTTAACTGATTGATTGCTCTGCTGCAACAAGAAAGAAGAAAGGAATGCAGAGTTTTAATTCCCACACTTTTCATTTTTAACGACCTAGGGACAACAGAAACCTTCACACAACTTTGTTTAAAACTTCAACCATGGTTTTTTTTCATAATTTATTAGCCCAAGATGGAAACCACCATATCTGAAGAGCTTCCGTTATGATTCGATTGCCAACTTCAGAAACAAATAGCATTAAAATCCCATTTTGACTAACAATTGGTCGATGTGGACTATTTGAAAGAGAGCAGCTTCTTTCAGTCCCTAATGGACTGATCTGTCCTATAAGCCCAATGTTTGTGATTGGAGCCGTTACTTTTGTAGCACACACATAGAAAGAAAAAAAAAAAGATTGATCAGACATAGTCATGGGTCATGGCTAGAATCATCATCCGAGGGCGTTTATTCACGATACCGTATGATATTCGAAAATTGAATAATCATCTTCACATACCGTAAAATATGAAGGTTTCCGATCACCAAAGTGGGTCCATGGACCATGGTGGTCCCACATAAGCTCAACTAGATGGTTCCGTCATCCAAACGTGTTTGCTCATCATACCAAATGAATTTCAAGAATTAACTAATCTTTTTCACGTAACCTACGAGATAAAGGTTTACGATCACGAAAATGGGCCCATGGGGTCCCAGATAAGCTCAACTAGACGGTTTAGTCCTAAAATGCCAAAACCACCTCAGAAAATGTTGCTGCACTTGGAAGTTGATTTTGCTACTTTCACTACATTTTCTCTTTAACCAAACCATAGAAGACAATATTTTTCTAAATCTTATCTTCTTTTCTACAAGTTCAAAACAAACCCACCCTAGTTTCGTGATTATTCCAAACAACGAGAAGAAACACTTGCTTCGTGAAAGTGCTCGTCCCCATCTGACAAAGATGAAGTTTCTGACGCTTTCTCCTGTGAGGACTATCCCCTTTCTCAGTCCAAAAAACTAATAAACCATACAGATTCAACATACTACTGTGTTTATGCACAAAAAAAAAAAAAAAACTTGCACTGATGATAATAAGGAAAATACAAAAATTCACACATATTCCGTTCGAGATTCTATAAAACAAATTAATTTCAGGGTCGAGATAGAAAAATTAACATAAATTTACGAAGAAGAACGGGTGCTTACCTTAAGTACAAACCCTACGAGAGGTACCGAGATTTGCTTACGCCTTATTTCCTGAAGAGCGAGCGCGCGATATTTGTACCGCGCATACCAATATCTGATTTGGATTGTTCCTCGTTTACTTCTACAACCATAAAGGCGGTTCCTTGCCAGAAAAAGTACGATACCATGTACAGATCGGTCCCACACCCAAATTGTTTGACATATACGTAATTTTTAAAGGTCTCTGCTATAAAAAAAAATCAACCCAGTCGAATTTTAAATGAGAGCTTGATCGAATCATTCAAGTTTCGGTCCCTAAATTGTAGGGACTAAAACATGTTAACGAAATTATGAAGTCCTTATCAATATCTGACTAAGCTTTTTTTTTTTATTATTATTATAGGGATCCTTTAGGAAAATATGAAACAAATTGAATGGCTCCGATGATTTGTGTTGAACCCCGCAATGAGCCGCACACAATGTGGTGTGTAACTAGTGTACCATAATTGGTGTACCTTTTGATTGGCAGCACTACTACGTACCCAGAAAAAAACACGCGAAATTTATAAAGAATTTGAAAATCAATGACCCAAATTCACTTGGAGAGAATCTAGGCCACTAATTTTGACTTTCTGGGTGAATTCTATGTGTTTAACTGGGTACTTAGACTTTCTCTTTGATTGGAGTATTTTCCGTTAAAATGAAACGGATGCTTCTGGTACTAAAAGCCAATGGGATTCAGCCACATTCAAATAGATTGAGGGCTTAAAAAATGTGAGATTTTATGAAATCTTTTCACGAATGAATAAAATCAAATGTTTGATTTTATCAAATCTTTATAAAATTCATTTGGAGAACGACCTCTGACAAGTAGGGTTAGTTCCACAAAACTGATTTATTAAACTCAAAATTAATTTATTATGATTTACAAAATATGTCACTCTCTCATAATACATTAACTCAAAATACTGACTTAAGCTAATTTTTTTACGTAAGTTAGTTTCTAGGAGAACCTATAATAATTAGAATAGCACATAAACATGCACGATGTTAACCGCCGATGTTGCCTCTATACATCTTATGGCAACCGCCAATGTTGGTACCGTCTTTTTCCCACTTCACCTTTGAAACATTATTTATGTCAAATACCTTTTTCGTCCCGAATTTTTTGTCAATTTCTCGACATGCATAATATTTTTTAATTGTTTGTCTTTCAAATTTATAATACTTTTTACAATTTTGAAAACTTAGTTTAATAGAACACATAGAGAAATATCAAACGAGATCATATTGAATATATATAACCTTATACATTTAAAAATATAAATTATTTTTTGAGGTGTTGTGAATAGAGAAAGTGAACAATAAATTTAGAACTACTGGACTAACCTCATTGCTCTTATAGCATCACTATAATGCCATATTCAAATGTGAATACTCAAATGTTGCCACATCACCTTTTGAGTATTCATTTAACGAGTTTCTAAAGTTAGTAATGTGAAGCTCTACAATGGTTCATTTTTGTCCATAATAAAAAAAGGAAAAATGTTGGGAAAATATTGGTAGTTTTGAGTATCCAAGTTTGATTATTGGAAAAATATTGGTAGTTTTGAGTATCCAAGTTTGATTATTGGAAAAATATTAGTAGTTTTGAGTATCCAAATACTAAAATTTGAGTATTTATAAAAAAATGTTACTAACTTTGAGTATTTATCCAAATGTCATTGTGAGTCTTTTTTTGAGTATTCATGCTAAAATTTGAGCATTTTTCTTTATGAGTATGCCATTATGGATGCTGTTAGTTACTTTTCCATACACAGTACAGTGGAAAAGGAGTGCAAATGAATAGTAAAAAAGGATAAAGAATCATTACCCAATTTCTTACCTTAACATAGAATTGATGAGAATTATTAGACACCTGCCTATCTCCTTTGAATGCAAAAACCTGGTAAACAACACTGCTATATACACAGAAAATATACCCAGAATTTGTAAATCAATGACCCAGATTCACTTGGAGTACGATACCATGTACAGATCAGTCCCACACCCAAATTCTGGGTGAATTCTATGTGTTTAACTGGGTACTTAGACTTTCTCTTTGATTGGAGTATTTTCCGTTAAAATGAAACGGATGCTTCTGGTACTAAAAGCCAATGGGATTCAGCCACATTCAAATAGATTGAGGGGTTAAAAAATGTGAGATTTTATGAAATCTTTTTACGAATGGATAAAATCAAAGGTTTGATTTTATCAAATTCTCATAAAATTTATTTGGAGAACGACCTCTGACAAGTAGGGTTAGTTCCACAAAACTGATTTAAACACAAAATTGATTTATTGTGATTTACGAGATATGTTACTCTCTCATAATACATTAACTCAAAAGACTGACTTAAGCTAATTTTCACTTTCTGGGTGAATTCTATGTGTTTAACTAGGTACTTAGACTTTCTCTTTGATTGGAGTATTTTCCGTTAAAATGAAACGGATGCTTCTGGTACTAAAAGCCAATGGGATTCAGCCACATTAAAATAGAATTGATGAGAATTATTAGACACCTGCCTATCTCCTTTGAATGCAAAAACCTGATAAACAACAACACTGCTACATACACAGAAAATATACCCAGAATTTACCCAGAATATGTAAATCAGTGAATTTGGGCCATTGATTTACACATTCTGGGTAAATTCTGGGTACCCTTTAAGGGTACCTAGACTTTCCGGGCTGGGTAAACAATAGAACCTCAAATTTCACTTTATTTCAAAATAACACAGAACATAAGTATATATAGTCTCGGCCATCACGTTGACCATGAAACCAAAGTCAAAGTTAAGGTGGCTGAAGTTTATAAGTTCAAAGGTAAGGTAGCTAAAATAAGCTCATACTCCGATCCAGAAGGATGAACACTCCCCCCTCGATCCTTCCTGGGAATAGCAACAGAGCAGGGCGGGTTTAGTATACCCCAACCCGAAAATCTAGCCCTGCCCTCAACCTCGATCAGGTAATGTAAAGGCACCCTGTCCCTGCACTTATCGGATTTCTTCAATTCTCTCTTGACTTGTCCCCCAAAAATTAACAAAAACATGCTCCGGTAGGGGTGGGGTGGATTGAATTGCCACCTCTAAATTCCTTCCCTCTTTCCCCACCACCCAAATCTCCTCCAGCCTTTTATAACCATGAAAATAGTATAGTAACAACTACTCCCCGTCCCAAATTGCTTGTCTAATTTTACTATTCCGGACAACTCAAAAAATTACTTATATTTCCAAATGTATATTTTTTTGGGCAATATAGATCTTACGTATTTCTATTAAACATAGTTTTCAAAATCATAAAAAGATTATAGATTGAAAAAATAATTTTAAAATGACACGCATGCCGAAATGAAAAATAGACAAAAAAAATTGGGACAGAGAAAGTACTTCAATAACAAGAATGTGAAACCACTATTCTCAAACTGAACATAGAGTCTTCAAGGGAATCAATGTAAATTGACATAGACAATTCCCATTGTTTAAAAAAAAAAAACCAACTTGGCTAAACTGCTTACAACAGAAGTTGAACTGAAAAATATGAAAACAAGGAAAAAGCTAACATCTATGAGAGGGGGAAAAAAACAACAAACTATACAAAAGTCAGTTTTATCTTCTTGGATCACAAGCACTATATTATAGGGTTGTATATCTTATTATCTTTGCATGAGAAAAGTATATTCCCCATCCTACCCACCTAACCAATGTCACATAACTTCCTTTATTCCTCTTATTTTCTCTTCCGTTCAAAATTTTCCTAATGTTTAGATCCTGCAGAGTGAAAAGACCTACAACTTGCAAAGTTCATTCTTTGACTGGAGTTCCTGTCCAAGCATCGGAAGGGCCATGACTGTCCACCTTTTCAAAATGCGAGGCGAGAGGAGTGTCCTAGTTTTCAACCAGCGATAATACTTTATAATCGGAATCCCCGGAGGTGACCTCGTATTCAACCTGCGATGAGACTGTTGTATCGGACGCTGTATCATCCGTAGTCAAGTTGGAAACTTCTCCACTCGGAGAACTATCACATTCTCCATTAATAGAAGCAGCAGCAGAAGGGGATAGTGATGGTGATGATAGGGACTCTTCAACTGGTTGTTGAAGGCTCCAATACATTATGCTGGCTGTAAGCGTCAGGATCATCTTTTGATTTACCTGTCATTTTGCATAACAAAATTGCTTGTCAAATGTAATGTTAATTTTCCCTGACATATCCATTTTCTTGATTCTTTTACATCAAATTTTGCAGAAGGAAATGCCCAACTCTGAAGCAAATATGATCAAGGGGACTAGGTGTAACCTACAAATCAGTATGTCCCAGTTGTTCGTTGATCCTTCTCCAGAAGTTAAACTTTACATGTTTTATCCCTCTATAAGTTGTTAATCAGTTTATCGGTTGCAAAAGGCAGGCGTAAAAAAGTGAGGGATGCACTGCTAAAGAAACAGCTAGTGACAGTGAACCAATTTAACAACATCAATTATGGTAACTTGGCTAAAATAAACAAAATTTCGCATCAAAACATGAACTGAAGGGACGCACAAAATGGGCAAATTCAACACAATTACAGTCTCACCTCCATGATGTCTTCAGGCAACAAGAAAATTGAACATCCAAGCTTTCGTGCAACGCTAATTGTGTATGTGGCATTCAATTTCTTCTGCTCATCTATCATAATAATAAAAAGAAAAAAGATCATTTTTGTCGCTTCATAGTCACTACAAGATTTCTCACACAAACTTTGAGTGGCAAAATGCATACCACTTTCACCCTTGGTTGCAAGGTTCCAATTGACAACCCTTGGCTCAACAGCACTGAGAAGTTCAAGGAAGAATAATCCATTCGAAAGGTTCTTATCCTGAATAACAATCCACAACAAAACCAGTCCGTCATAATCTGTATCGAAAGAAACTGTTAAAAAATTAATGTCAACTTACTAACCTTGAAACTATCTATGTGAGAAGTTCTTCCCGTGGTCTTCATTTTTTTGTTGGCCCAATTTAGAATATCAGCGTCTGTAAACTCCTTCCCTTGATAGCGGGCCCTCAAGTTTTTCAGGAGTTGAAGCATATTAAACCGCATCAACTGCCACAAGAAGGCTGAAAACAAAGGTACAAGGACATCAAATTTCTCGCAACAAGGAATTCCACTTAGGAGTTTATGACAGACAACCCCAGGATGGTAAAACAGAGAAAAGGCCCTGAAATAAAAGAAGTAAAGAACTAAAATAGACAAACTCCATTCTTTGCAAGAAATTGTTTAGGAGCAATGGAAATTGGAAACCTAAGTTAACACTTCACAGAAAAATATTTCATCATAACTGATTGCTACATTGCCTCGTTGCCGTAATTTGGCACTATGTTCTCCCTTTAATTCATACATCCATGTTCTTTTTTTTTCCCCCTAAGGTGTATCGTATGTTAAGTAGGAGTAGTAAATAGAGTAACGCTGACTGATGATTCAAAAGTATCGATGATCTACATTTGAATAGCAATATTCTCATCCAATTGTTGACCACTCACTAGCTGTGTATCTCAATCTTTATATCTAAGCATTTTATTATAATTTACCCAGTGGGCGGCTGTCATGAACATTTATGTTCCACAAAAAGACCGAAATTCAGTAAAGAAGCTCTCATTTGCTTCCTGTTCCTGTACAGAAACAAACCAGTAGCAGACCAATATCACCAACAAGAACGGAAGAAGAAAACCAGCAGCAGACTAATATCATTCAACTCAAAAAATTGGACCTCAATAGCTGAATGGTGCATCTATCAAAAAGCAATAAAACTCAAGAAGTCCAACCTAAGCTCAAGGCCAGCAAAGCAAGCTAGCCTAATAAAGGCAAAGAGATCTGAAATCAATCAGGCAATGGGAAAGAGAATACCATATTTGCCCCATATTATAAGAGTAACTAAAATAGAGCAAAATCTATCCGCTAAATTTGTTTTTAATTGCACTACAACACATTCATGCATTGAAAAATAATAACTGGCAACCAAGAAAAACTAAAAGGTTGCACCTACGCAGTAACTTCTCATAGCAAATGATTCCTCAATTTTAGAAAGTAGTTATAGCTAGAGATGGTGGACATTACCAAGTAGGAGCTTCTTATTCCCTTGTACAATATCATTTCCTGCAACATTCACTAGGGATAATTTCAGTTGCTTTCCAATCCTAATAACTTGGTTGCAGTTCTCCACTTTTCTGAATGGCATTTTAATAGGAGGTTTGGTTGCTTGTTTCCAGTTAACTGATCCTGGCGAGACTTTGTCTAGCACTTCCAAAAGAATCCATCTGCATATATGGGTGCACACTGAGTTTACACTCCTTGGAATCATGTGAAAAAACTTCATGTCAAAAAATATACCCATAAAAAAGGACTACAAAAGAAAAGTAAAGTACGCCATGTCTGGTGTGTCCGCTGTCATTGCAAAATTAACCAGTATAGGCTGCATAAGATTGGTACTTATGCAGATCTCACAGAGTTATCTTGAAAAGCAGAGACATGGTTATGGTGTAGAAGTTTTAACATTTTACCCATTTCTGACATCCTCAAACAAGTTATTAACATAAGTCGTAATCCCAAGACTATTGATCCATAGTCGAAAACATCTTTCTTCTCTTGATATTTGCTCATCATCTGTCATCATCTCTGCGAAAGAAATCTTTCTGTTGTCTGCAGATAGGCCATTCCTGCAAGAGAAACCGACATTTATGAACTCTTCCGTCCTCCAACTAAAACATACAGCCAAAACCAGTTTAAGCATAGACATGAAACTACATTGTTGAATCTTGATTCTTGAGCTGAAACATAGGGAAACAAATTTAGGAAAATCCCCCCAAAAAAACATATCTTCCAACTCCTATTCTAAGTGCTATAAGATACACAAGGAAATAATCTGTTTCATTCATCAATCGTGAAATTGGTATGTCAATTATTTCTTGAAGGGCATATTCACCCTAAACCATGAGTTAAGAATGTCCATGTTCAAGCACCGCCAAAATTGCTCCACAGGCCAAGGCCCACGTACTATGCAATAACACAAAGAAGTCACGCAATTGAAAATGAAATGTCAAACGAAAATATTACAAGATGCTATCCACCTCTGCTGGAATATCTGTGCCACAAATGCAAGATTCAAATTTGATGAGCCTTCGACAATGTCCTTTGGGGTCAAGTATCTTTTGCAGTCCATTCTCTCTGCATGCTCAAGCACCAAATCAGCCCTTTCAGCAAAATCCTTGGCATTTAAAGTGGCTGGACTGCAATGTTCTGGTGCAAGAACATTAAGCAGATAAGCATAAGCTTCTCCATCCTGCAATGCATAAGCATATGAATTGGTACATACGACGAATAACTATGTAACTAATTCCACAAAAACAAACTTACACGGTTCAGGATAACAAAATCAGAATGCAATATATCATTTTTCTAGCAAATGAAAGGAGGTCATGTTCATATTAAATATAGAGCATGCTAATAGCCCGAACAACAATTCTGATAACTTCCACTTTATATGATACCAGTGGTAAGAAAGATAGAGGTACTAAATACCTTCACGTCAGATGAGAAATTTGTTACAGTTTTCTTGTAGCCTGCTTTCCTGAGGTGGAAATTCATCCACTTCAACAAGACCTTTTCGGGAGCTAATCCCATAAGCTCCTCAACATCCTGAAAAATAAATGATGTATAATGATGCCATATCGCTCATAAATGAAACAGAAACATATAGATACAAACTTAAAGTTGATTACATTGTTGTCTTCCACTAATTCCAAAAGTTGTGGCGTCTTCCTAAGATTGAGATCTGCCAAGAGTTGAATCTGAAGTAGACACAGATGATACATTAGCAAAGGAAGTTAAAAGAAATATGAGATAGCAATGAATCTTCTCAAGTTGAAGCTCTATGCCTCTATAGAAATAACATGATGACTTCAACCTTCTAGCAGAGTTCTCTGTTTCTTCTAAAGGCCAAATTGAAAGTTAAATTGAGAGAATTGAGTCTAAAGCGCACCTTTATAATTTGACTAATCAACCCAAGCACCAAATGAGGCTGTGAATTAACAAATAAAGAAAAAACACAGTCATACTTTTAGTCTATACCAACGCGACTGATGTGTTGGATGGAAAAGTGGAACTCACTCTTCCTTCAACCAGGTCTTGGGTACCAATGTTAACTACAGTGCAACCAATAGCCTTCGCAGAGTTGAGACAAAGGGTATGATTTTCAGTCCTTTCCCAGGGATTTAGCACCCTTTTGGTGTTGATAGCTCGTTCGTCTATTGTACCAGGCACAGCGACATTGATAAGCTTACTGCATCAAGCCCTCAAATACATCGGACTCCATTAACATAAGAAAGTAGAGCACTATAAACCAGATCGTGCATAAGTACCATAAAAGAACTCCATCTTTAGCAAGATCAAATAGAGCATTTGTTGCTGGGTCTATAGGAAGAAATTGCTTCAGAAACGGATCATCTCTAAGATAGCTGTTGATATGAGCAACATA
The DNA here is from genome assembly GCA_036023075.1 of Gaultheria prostrata. Taxonomy (NCBI): domain Eukaryota; kingdom Viridiplantae; phylum Streptophyta; class Magnoliopsida; order Ericales; family Ericaceae; genus Gaultheria; species Gaultheria prostrata. The sequence goes on along the minus strand of JAXBDA010002873.1, from coordinate 18,202 downwards.
ACATGCTTTTTCCGACTCGCTGATAGTGTGAAGAAGGGTTGTTGTGGTAGCCTTAAGGAAGGAAGATGGGTTCTTCGGGCCGCCCAATTTTGCTGCTGCTCGAGCTTGCAAATTCAAATATGCCTGCCCATTTAATGCATTATTAACCATGCATTTGCCAAGCTATGAACTCGACTACAAGTATAACTGAAGCTTCAGTTCTCCATTTCAAACAACTATATGTGATTTGTTGAACACGAGATAGATACTCCATCTGTTCCTTGTTGGTCCTTTTAGAATTTAAGTAGACATGTAATGATTGGACATAATTTAAATTATACAACATCATTTCCACCATTGTACATATGTTCTTGCTACTTCACAATACTTACAGTCACTTCTGAAAAAACTGCCAAGTTTATACTTTGACTCTTAAAAAGGAATAGTATTTTGGATTGGACTAACAATTAGGAACGGAGGGAGTAGAAATAAATCAACTGAGGTAATGCAGAAGAGAGATCACAACAACTAACCCTCAAGAAGCCTTCAAAATCAATCTCGTCATCCTTATCAGAACCTGACTCTCCCAATATTTCCCTAATCTCCTCCTCCTTAAACATCTCAGTAAAATCTTTAAGTTTCACCATTAAAGGTGGCAAATCTCCAACTGTAACTTTCCCATTCTGTTTCTTTGTTGAAATAAACTACAAACAAAACACAAAACCAAAACAGAAACAAGAACATATTAAAGGGTAAATACATTACGGCACGGCCCACAAAAACCATCAATTTCACTTCCTCAAATCAAAGAGTAAATGATAGAATCCAAGTACAACCGAAACAATTTAAAGAGAACCCGAAGGGGTTGGCCTAGTGGTCAAAGCCTGGAACTAGGGGTTAGGGGGTTTGCAGGTCTTAGGTTCGAGACCTCAGAGTAGGTGCTATTAACTCCTTTGGGTCAGTTTGGGGTCAGTCCAAAGTCCATACAAAGAAAATAAATGGGCCCTTACAGGGGAGACCAGTGAAGGGTGGGAGACCAGGGATTGGTCTCCTGAAATTAGTTTAGTTTTGTGCGCGAAAGCTGACCCGGACACTAGTTATCAAAAAAAGAAAAATAATTTAAAGAGACGTATAGCATGACAAAGGGAACAGAGATAGTTACTATGGAGTTGAGGCTGCGAAGTTCGACTTGGGTGAATTGGCTTTGAAGCCATTGATCAGATACATGAACACCCACAAAACTAGACATGTCCTTCTGCACCTTTGGCGAAGAAATTGAACCACCCGCTTTCTCTTTCTTCCCTAAAATCCACTTTATTTAATGAACATCAATTAAAAATCTATAAACACAGATTCAGTACCAAATATTAAACCCATAAAAAGAACTAAAAGCAAATAAAATTAAAAATAGCCCATAGGCGTTGTCAGCAAAACTTCCAAGAATCTCCAATAGAATAGTAAAATCACAGAAAATAACTTAAACCCATTAATTAAAAAATTCTATGTTTTGCGTGCACCGAATGGTATAAAAATGGTCTGAAACCCAGAAGAGAAAGTGTGAGATTGAAGAGAATTTACCAGTAGTAGAAAGCAAATATTTCTCAATTACTTCCGTTGCACCCAAAAAAAAAGAGATTTTCTCTATTGGGTTCTCTTTAGTTTTGACTGTTCGTCAATTGCTATGTTGCAAACACAGAAAGGAGTGATTTTTGCTTCTTGGCGCAGAGAGAGAGAGAGAGAGAGAGAGAGAGATTATGGGCTGTGGACACGCAGAGACTCATGAAGAAGGCAATGAAGAAACTGATATGACGTACGCGCTGGTATAGAGGAAATGAGTAGACGCGCTTTACATGATCAACAACTCATCGTCTGTGATTCCATGTGTGTCGCCACATCAGCAACTTCGGTGTCCTTTTTGACAACAATGAAACGTTGTTTAGTTGTGGTGGGGGTTCCAGGTAGAGCCGTAACTCGAGCGATCATGGGTGGATACTTATGACAATGTGTGGGGCAAATTTCACTAACCTCCTGAGGTTTCTGACACAAACAGAAACCTCCCCTGAGATTTCTGAAATAACACTGACCTCCCCTACTTTTCTGAAATAGCAAAAAGTACCCCCTGCAGTTACTTTTCAACAAACGGCGTTAACATATTCGGAAAAAGGACCAAAATATCCCTAGTAATACACTTTAATATCACTAAATTAATGCACTTAATGCCAATTTTGTTGGATATAATAAATATACAAAAATCTTCTCTCAATTTCCTTCCCTTTATATGCATTTTTTTTTCTAATATCAAAAGTATTTTACTATTTTTTTACAAATTCACTTTTTCTTTAAATTGTGTAACAAACTTGTATTTTATAGTTTCGATTTAATTATGTTGTGAGTGACAATAAATTGTTCAATGAAAAAAAAAAGACTCGCCTGAATCAAATTCATATTAAAGCCGAAATTATGCATCAAAAAATTGCATTACTCGCCTTGTTTGAGTTTATAGGATTTTCTCTTTCGACAATTGTAATAAAATTTTTTTTTTTTTTTTCAATTTTGTATTTAAACAAATAAATGCAAAGAGAGTTTATGCTCATGGATTTTTTTTATATTTTGTCTCTTAAACTCCACCACGACTATCCAATTCACATGGACGTTATTTGACTTAAAAATATTTTTGCAATTATTGTTTATCTCTTGTTAAAAAAATTGCTCATGTTAGTTTTGTATAATTTTTTTGTATTGGTTCGTTTCAACAATTTTTTTGTATTGTCTTTTCCAAACTTTTCTCAATTTTAGTTCATATTTTTTAATATATGTATATTTGCTCATTTCTCTATATATGTAACGCAATATTTTATTTTACATGGTGATGTCCAGGTTTTCAATTTATTGCCACTCATAACATCGAACTATAAAATATAAGTTGGCTACACAAGTTAAATAAACAATGAATATGTAAAAAAATACTTTAGATATTAGAAGAAAGAAATGCATATATATGGGGAAGGAAATGGTGAGAAAAAAATGTATATTTATTATATGTAAAAAAATTTGGCACTAAGTGTATTGATTTATGACATTAAAGTGTATTAAGAAGGGTATTTTAGTCCTCTTCCCACAAATGCTAACACCTTCCATTGAAAAGTAACGGCAGGGGATACTTTTTACTGTTTCAGAAAAGCAGGGGAGGTCAGTATTATTTCAGAAACCTCAGGGGAAGTTTCTGACTTCTGTTGTGTCAGAAACCTCAGGGGAGGTTAGTGAAATTTACCCCAATGTGTGAGATCTTGGGTTTAAGTTGATAGAGCGACGTTGATCTGCGCCGTAGTAACTTACCTCTACCAAAACGCCGTAGTAACTTACCTCTACCAAAACATCATATAGTATGAGAGGAAAAAGGAAAGAAAAAAAAGAAGTGGATCAAATACGGATAATTTCGTAGGATTCTATGGCCTATTTTTATTCGTCTCGGTATTGCCTTGGAATTTACCAACGAATTGACGATACACATGTCCCACTTGGGAAGTACTGTAATTACTATTGGAAAATCATTTTTTCGTTCCATTTTTTATAAATGCACTCCATTTTTTTTATCTTTTAGTATTTGTGGTGTTGTAATTTTTAAATACTAACGGAAAAATTTTAAGGTGCAATTTCCAAAAAAGGCTAAGTGCAAAAATCATTATCATTGCCTTTCATAGATATTAGATAGTGATAAAGTCAAAACTACTTTTGTAAATGCGAAAATTTAAATGCATAAAAAACTTACACTGCCTGAAGGGTACAAGAATCTTATGCACTACAGTTTTGACATTAACAAAAATAATTTTGACATTTAGGGACGGATCCAAATGAGGTCACGCAGGGGCACGAGCCCCCGTTGGGCCCCACTTGTCGATTAATTTTTTTTTTTGGGAAATAAGTTTCGTATATATTCCCTCAATCCCAATTTGTTTGTCAATTATTCCATTTTTTGCTACACCTAAAATTGCTTATATCTTTCAATCTATAATGTTTTTCACGGTTTTAAAAACTTTGAATAATAGAATTAATCGTCAACTATCAAACAAGATCCATATTGCATATATTTAGAGATCAATATTAAAAGATGTAAGCGATCGAAAACTGACACGATTATCAAAAATTGACAAACAAAATGAGACGGAGGGAGTATATTATTTGTGTCAAGATTAGGTAACAAATTACGCGTGTTCTTTGGTGGTATATCCTTCTTTTGCTTTCAAAAAAAAAAAAAAGGCACACTACTTCTATTCCGACGGTCGCGAGTTCGACTCCTGGCTCTTCTTTATGCATTATAATTTTTATAGTCCATAATAAATGTCTTAATTTAGAAAAATCATTGACTAGGGGAAAAAATTGCACGATTCACTACAAGAAATTACACCATTGCCGACTAAAGGTTTAGTTGGCAAAAGTAAATTTTTTAGTCGGGAAAAGGAATTGCCGACTACACGTTTGTCGGCAAATTTAGTCGGCAATGGACCGTCGGCAAATGTATTTGTCGGTCAGGATGTCTGGATCATGCTAGTGCCTCTTTTTAACAGGGTAGGTCCAAGGGTTTTTATAGAGTCCCATGTTTCCAACATTAGTCTACCTATCCAACCTGACCAACTTGCAAGTGGTGGTTAGCTCATGCGATAGAGTTCTTGGATGCCCCACACTGCATTCCGGGATCGAGTCTCATTTCCCCCTCCTCATATAATAGATTATGAATGACGAATGACCAAAAAAAAAAAAAAACTGACCAACTTAATAATACGCGTGATTTACACCACCAACTCTGGGTTAAATATTTACGTACATAATTTTCCAAATACACTTCCTATTCTTTTCCCTTCTACTTACCTCTTTACCATCCTTCATGTTCTACTTCTTGCTTTCCTTCTCCAACCCAGCCACAACTCTTACCTGTTTGGAACATGTGGAAAGGAAGAGAAAAGAAGAGAAAATAAAATGAGAGGAAAGTGAGAAAAGTGAGAGGAAAATTTCACTATTCACAAACTTAATTTTTTTATTCTCTCTCTTCTTTCTCTCCAAACCAAATAAGAGGAGGGAAATTTTTTAATTTTTCTTTCTTTTCCCTCACTTTCCTCAAGTTCCGAACGGACCTCTCCATCCGTTACTGAATGCATGTGATCACTAATAATCATAGAGGTGTCAATATTTGACACTTGTCCTCAAGTTATTTTGTTTTTTTACTACTCTTTGTTTCCCTTATCCTTTAATTACTACCACCAATTGTTTTTTGCTACTCTTTATTTCCCTTATCCTTTACCAGTAATACCACCATCAAGTATCTTAATTGTTAACAACTGAGATGGTAGCCTAATTGGCTGAAGTGAGTGAGTTAAGATTCCCCTCCCTCATTGTGCATAGACTTCCCAACTTCGAATTTCTTCCATGTCATTACTGGGACTTGTGTGGAGGGCCTTTGGCCAACTAGGCGCCTAGGTGGTGCTGTGGGGACGGCCTGTACTATTCGAACAATAGCTATGGCTCAACTGGACGTTCCACAGCGGGTCGGGGAACCCCAATAGTGGTCACGTCTATGGAGTTGCTACGCTGGTCTCCCCCTCCCACCCTTTTTGCCGTTTAAAAAAAAAAAGGTATCTTAATTGTTCCACGCATGCATGCACCCCACAACAGTCAACTTTCATGCCGACACTACTAGAATAATTGATAAAGATCACACTAAGAAATTTTGAAAGATTACGGTTTTGATGAAACAGTGATAAACAAAAGCAAGGCGAGTTTTTAATGTCACTTTATTAATAAAACCGTAGTAGTTAATAATAATTATCACAGGTTTAAAAGGACTGCGATTATAAGTGCTTAATTTAATCACATTTTTCTACAAATGTGATAAAATGTGTTTATTTTTACCAAGCTTTGTTACAAGTGTGATAAAATGTATTTATTTTCACCACGCTTTGTTATAACCGTGATAAAATGTATTTGTTTTCACCACACTTTGTTACAACGTGATAAAATATATTTATTTTAACAACGCTGCGTTACAACCGTGATAAAAAAAAATTTAATTACATTTTTTCCAACAGTGATAAAAAAATGTGTTTCACATATATTAACCACACTTCAATTACAAGTGTGATAAAATGTGTTTATTTTCACCACACTTTGTTACAAACAGTGATAAAATTTATTTATTTTAACCACGCTTTGTTACAACCGTGATAAAAAAAATTTCTCACAATTTTTCCCACCTTGATAACATATGTTTGTATATTTTAACCATACTTCGATTACAAGTGTAAAGGGCTAGTAAATACTTTATTGTTTATTTTAAGTTTTATAATTTTGTAGCCTTATGCATCACTTTTGGCGACGCAACAAATGTTTGTCGCCTTATGCAATGCCTTTGTCGACCAAAATATGAGCTTAGTCGGGAATGTTTAGCACCAAAAGATTATCCAGCGCGAAATGATTGGCACCAAGTAAAAATCTGGCAAAGACATAATGACGGCAAAAAATGTTAGTCGCCAAAAAGAAAACCTATCACTAACTAATTTTTTTGTTCGTGTGTACCAAATTACTACTTGTCGCCAAAGGTTAGTCTACTACGACCAAATTTACGTCGTCAGTTGTATAATTTCTATAAATTAAAATAATATATTACGATATATTATAATATAATGCAATATATGTTTTATGTGAAATATATTACATATTTATTGTAATATAAAAGGAAATCAATGAAAAGATAATACATATACATATTTTTTGGAAAATGTGATGTAAAGACTTGGGTAGCCTAGTGCATGGTTGAGTGTTAGGATAAGAATTGGGAGGTTGGAGGTTTAATTCTTAGCAAATGCATGTTGGGATAAGAATTGTGAGGTTGTGGAGATGATGCCATGAGGCACGTCACATTAAATACATATAACACGTTTTTATGTCCAAACCGTGATGGTATAGTTAATTTAATCACGGTTACGTCCAAACCGTGATGACATAATTAATTTAATCACAGTTTTATGGGTAAAGTGTAATGGTATAGTTAATTTAATCACGATTTTATGGAGTTATTCCCCCACGCCACAGATGGTAGAAGAAGACAAAATAAATCAAGAACTTATATTACATGGACTCGGATATGGGTGTCAGGTGTAGGTGTGTCTAAATGTCAGGTTCATGCAATACTTATACAAAGGATATGGGGACAGGGCAAAAGTTTTAACTCTCTTTATACGGAGTATATATTTCTTTTTATCTTTCAGGGCTGAACGGTGTTTATGAGGTCTAATAGAGCATTTCATATCCAGCATGGGATTTGGGAAGTTTCATGCAATGTTCTAGACTAAATGCTTTCTAGATGAGTGTCAGGTGTTGTCTTTGCTCTTTCCTAGCAAAATTCCCTCTTTCTTCAGCTGTTGTCTTTGCTTCCCTCGCTACCTCCCAGGATTTGCTCAGGATGTTTTGGCTTACCTCAGCCCACACGCAGCTAACTCACTGGGCCACAAACCCTGGAGCCAAAACCAAGCACAATATATCACAAATAAATTCATGCTTTCATAATCATACTGTCGAACTAAACATTTGGAATCGTAGATACTACTTTAAAAAATCATGGATACCAACTCATCCCGGTATACATAACCGTCCTCTATGGTAAGAAAAGGGTTGAAAACTTACCAGAAGGTTGTCAATCAGAACAGAAAAGCCCTTCATCAACATGAAAAGTACTCTCCCGTAAAGGACTTCAGGATGGCTAAATACCACACCAATCATAAACAAATTTTTGGTGGGTAGTGAGTCTTTTATAGAACAAAGGTCTCAATAAGAGAGAGAGAGAGAGAGAGAGAGAGAGAGAGAGAGAGAGAGAGAGAGAGAGAGAGAGTAATGGCTTTCTCACAAACTTCCAGAATACCAAATTCTGAAATTCACATCAAAGAAAAGATTAATTAAGGAATCCCCAAAACATTTCCATTAGGTTAAAAGGTAACTTTAAATTCCCCCAATTCCTCTCTTTCCCCCTCTCTGCAAAACCGAGGAGTTTTTCAAAATAAGTCACGGTTCTAAAAGTTATTTTTGAAATTTGTGTTTATTCAATTTTTTTCCACCTTTGTTAATTTTGTGTTAAACTTTGGTGACTAATTTATTAGTTTTTCTCGACGAGAGGGATCAGAAAAGTAAATTTTTTTGACCGAAACCCATATTTTCTGAGAAAGTAACAACTCTTAGCACTTTTAGACCATCATAATTTTTACTTTCCCGATTCTTCTCCTCAGAAAGAATTAATGATCCATAAAAGTTTGACGAAAAACTAACAAACGCGAAAAAAATTTAAATAAAGAAAAAGCCAAAAAGTACTAAAGGTCATCGTATTTTAGTACGTTAGTCAACAAGATTGGGAAAAAAAACTATGAGATTTTGTAACCACTTGCGATTTTGCACTGCCCCAAAACCAAACAATGGTCACACAACATATGCACAACAATTGTACACTATAACTGTTTATGAAGATATGCTACCAAAGGACCTAACATATTAAACAAATGAAAACGAGCCACAAACAAAGTACCTAATGTGTCCGACCTGTCAAAAGTTTATTTTTACACTCATGCAAAATCTTTTGAAGGCCATCCACTGTCCTCAACACAGTACTTGTCTCGAGTTACAGAGTTTGGCCATGGAACCTTCTTGCATTCCAGGACCTGAACTTGGCACAAGGGCCATCCTTTAATGAATTCTGCATGGCATAAGAATTTTAAAGCCGGTCCTGTCAGAAAAAGAGGAAGAAAAGTTTTTTTTGCAGATCACCACCTCCCGGAAAGACGATTCAGCAATTTATTCAACATCATACGTTGGCGTCATTTCAAAACAGGAAACAACAGCATAAGTTAGAAAACATTTTTCTTCTCTCAAATTGCAACACCCACGGCAGCCTCCGATAATAGGGTTTTTATCAAGTGACTTTTCATGGTGTACACATAATTGACGAGAAATTGTCACACAAGTCTCAACTAAAACGATAGACAATCATATATTTTCCAAACCCCATATATCTTTCATCTCAGGCAAATGCAATTAAGTACATGTAATTCTGTCAAGTCTAAGAAGACACACACCAAAAAAAGAACATGCGTCTGTAGGCAAACATCTATTATAAGGTTAGTAATTTAATAGTTAAACAACGAAATCGTGGAATACATATCCACAGTGCTTAACAAAGCCGACCACCTTCCGAAATAAGTCTGGGAGCCATATTGACAGGCCGCACAGTAACTACTCCAATAGGAAGAGCAGCAGCAGTGAGAGCTAGGTATACCTTCTTAACCTTTATGTCCTGGTGATAGAGAATATAAAGCATCAAAGGGAAGAGCCCAAAGCAGACAAGCTGAGTAAAGCAGTGCTAAAAGCTCCCAACAAATCCACAAGGATCACCCCATTCGAAGACGATGTTGGAAGGCTGTGGGCTCACTTAGGGATGCCTCAGGACAATGCACCACAGACAACCATGGAAAAAGTTTGAGGAACAACTCTGTTGCTCAAACTATGACAAGGATGCTAGTCACATACTCTATAGATTAACAAGGGCCGACAGAAACAGCACTATGTTCATGTTTTGGTGGACAGTTGCTGACAATATATGAAATAATCATACAAAATTACCTGGTGCAATTTTATCAGTTTCTGGAGTCAATTACTTAGCAAGATCTTCTTTATGCAAGCCTTCCCTGCATATTTAAACACAAGTCTGAAACATTTGACCAGCCAATAATAAAATGAAAATGAGAATCCCAAGTGAAGTGAGCTTGTTTAGTTTTATAGGACGCCAAAATAGTCCGGATTAATATCGGCCAAAACAACATTGAAGTTAGACCCAGACAAAGAGGATGGTGAACAAGGATTCATAATCATATAGCTTGAAACCAACTAAAAAAGGGCCAAAAACTGTTAAGCCAGCCAAAATTAAGAAAAAAAACTGCTGCCACATGGACTAGTTCAGTTTCTGAAACTTCAGAGTTGACATTAGTATCCGGGAGGATGCCATATAGCAAGGACTAATGCAAACTGGGTTTGAAGAATTAAATCACAGGCTTTCAGAGCAAAACGATAGCAAAATAACTCCTAAGCTCTAGTCTGCCCAGCTACCACAGGGGTAATTGATGCAAACTCTGGAAGGCCAACAGATATGAACACAAAAGTTCCACTCGAAAGGCACTGTAGGTAAGCCAAGAGTAAGACACGTTGTAAGCTGCCTATGGTGGTGGGGGGCTCACGGAACTTAGAGTTCGGGGCTAATCTGCAGTGACACTCTATCACGGGAGCATCTATAGAGTAGTAAGGATACTTGCTTGGTGATTGACTAGGTTTGTTTTTATCCATTTCATGAGTTGTGGTAATACGGGTTAAAGTTATAGGGTAAGATGTTAACACATTAGATTTGTTGAAGAACTAGATACGTCTAGATATTTATAGCAATCTAAACCAAAACGATAGGGGTACAGTTAATAGTTTGCACTCTTGAATTACTACCCAAAAATCGTCTATATAATTTAAATCATACCCGATTGTTAAAAGATAACTGCTCTATTAACTACCTTCAATTCACTCATATTATTAGTTCAACCCTATCACACCACATTTTAGAGCATGGGGCATATCACATTCCCATTCTCATTTCCATTTCTGGATAATATTGTGCAACTTAGCTTGGAAGCCCTGCTAGCTGGCAAGTGGCAGCCAAACTGCATTGGGATTCACCTCAACTTTGCAAACAAATGTTGATGCACAAGCTCACTATGAAACCAAATCCATTTTAATTGGGCCAATATTAAAACCAAACCTCAACTGTAAAGTACACACTTGATCTGAATACGGCTACATAGAAAAATTATTATTGGTGCTTGAGAATAGAGTTGGTGTAAGGCCAAAGCATAGACATCAACTCTCACTTGAATAAGATGAACAGGATTTAGGACACGGCACACTTCGTCTATGGGGATCGCAAAAGAAGAAAAATGTGTGCAGCAGTGCGGCAATACTATGGAGCAACCAAATAATTACCCAAGACAAATTCACTCTATTTACCCCCCAAAAAGACAAGTTCAATCTTCTCTTTCTCTTCTCTAGATCTCCCACACTTTTAACTTAAACACATTACAAATACACCTATATAGCACACACAACCCATACTTCCACATACCCTATCATTACACTTTGGTGTAACCCCTAATTCTATAACTCCAAAATACAAGACTTCACACATACCCTATCATTACACTACGCAACATTTTCCTTCCTAACACCACAATTTAAGGATGCATTCTCAAAGAACCATAATCTTCATTAAGTTTCAAAAGGCAACAGTTGCTTGATTGTCTTAGACAAATCCAAATACTCTTCTCTTTTGAAAGAGCATAGGTTTTCCTTTCATCTTAAATGGTCAAACTAGTCAGACAGTATATACATGAAATGTCCTGTAGAGGACATAAATAATCTAACACACCATATGAAGACAACCAGTCACGTTCCATTACCAAATCCCTAATGTAGACCTTTGAGCCTCATTGCCACTAGTTCGGAACGAAGTATTGGATCAAAACAAAACCCCATTAAACCAATCAAAACAGAAATCTCAAAAAAGTTAAGCAAAATCCTCTAAACAAAAATCTGCACAAATCCTAAACAAATCTAGCCCCAGTTTGCACTTTGCACTGCTTGAGAAATCTCACACTAGTTCATAGCTAGAGTACGACTGGTGTATCACGATTCTGGCACTAGAGACGAAAATCGAATGAAATCTCCAAACGCGTGTTTGATTTATGGGCGCAAAGAGATTGCCGCGCCTCATTTTTGTGGAACGCTATATAAGACCATAGTGAACGCTATATATGAGACTTCTGTGTATCTCCTTTGTTTAGGCCTCAAAGAACGGTATATTTACTGCTCTACAATAGCATTCTCAAAAGAACGCTATAACATTACGTTGTAGAAAGCCAAATTTGTTGTAGTGAACCCATGTTTCATATTCCAAAAATCGATCCTCAATTACAATTCTAAGCACTCTAATCACCAACATAACACAGATAAAAAACAGGAAAACACCCACTAAGCAACAGGCAAACACAACTCATAAGCAACTCAACTCTTCTCCGTAGACCAAACCGTCCAAGCAAACAATAGGCAATATACATACTAATACCCAAAACTTAAAAAGAACAAAAAGAAGATTTCATAACAACGGCCATACCACAACCACCAATAAAATCAGACATAGATAACAAAAAAAAAGCGTGAGAGAGATTTTAAGGCTAAGATTTTGTAGTTATAACTGGAAACTTTTAGGCTGAGATTTTTTGGGCCAGGGCCAATCTAAAACTTTCATTTTCTTATTTTATTTTATTTTTTTTACTTTTCTCCCTATTTCTCTCCAAATTACTAGATCAAAATGAGTGATATGGCTAAAACCCATAACCCTTTCTTTTCTTTTGTTATGAAACTCCTCCATGGTGCTTAGGTTGGTCTTGATTACAGTTTTTTATGCAAAAATTCTGCCGACAAAAAAAAGATTTATTTTGTACCCAAGCCCACAAAATGTTTCCTAAGTGGGTTCTTCAATCTCAACAACAAAGAGTTTAATATTCCACAAGAGTTAAAAACTCTTAAAGAACTCTCATATTCCACTAAAAAATGAACCCCATTCCCAACGGGGTGGGATTGCCCAACAACATGCAATAGCATAAATTTGATAGATAGAAAATGGATTGATCGAACACATACGCTGGTGAGAGAACGAGAAGAAAAATAGCTTCTTTGAGCATACCGATGGGAATCACGTGTAGTAGCAAGGCCTTGGTGTTCGACGGTCGTCGTTGAGGGGCCACTTCGTCTCCGATTAGTAGCTCCTACCTTCTTCGTACCTCAGCAGCTGAAAAGGTTAGGGCAGAAAGATTTAGGCGTAAGCAGATGAGAGAGAGAGAGGGTGAGGGGTTTTAGAGGCAAACATTCTAGGGTAAAGTGAAAATAGATGGTCCTCTGAAAACCATATATATAGACATCTGGTAGAATGGGATTGCTGCAAGGGAAAGAAGAAATCGATTTTCTCGGAGAGAGAGAGAGAGAGAGAGAATATATATCCAGCTGAGAGAGAGTTGTAGTTTCCGCGAGATGAAGACGGAGAGAGAGAATCATATGCAATCAAAACGACGTCGGAACCGTTTGAGATGTTATATAAACCGACGTCGTTTTTGATACATGCCGCAGGTTCAACCTGTGTCATTTATTGAAAACGACGTCGGAATCGTTTACAGTCCGTTTGAGATATTATATAAAACGACGTCGTTTTTGGTACATGCCGCAGGTTCAATCTGTGTCATGTATCCAAAACGACGTCAGAAACGTTTGAAGTCCGTTTGAGATGTTTTGAAAACGACGTCGTTGTTGGTAGATGTCACAGGTTCAACCTGTGTCATGTACCCAAAACGACGTCGGAGGCTTTTGAAGCTAGGAATGCAACTTAATTTGTCAATCGAGATTTATGCCGGGATTCTTAATCTGATCGAAACTATTCAACATGTAGATCTTGTCAAGAAGATAAATCTCCTTGATTATTATTCGAACTTAGGCTGAGTTTTCCGTTAGATTTTATGAGAAATCCCATAAAATCAAGCACTTGATAAAATCACTCTCTTTCCCATTAGATAAAATCCAAGTGTGATTAAATCACCACCCAATGCTTCATTTAACATTTTGTCTTTTCTTTTCTTTAAGGGGTCCCACCATATATGAGTAATGATTGTACTTTTTTTTTAACTTTTTTTGGGCAAGGGCAAAACAGTAATTATGCCTTTTGTCCTTGTGCCATGTACATTGCAATCTCATTTTATCACTACCTCATTTTATCAAATGAGATTGGAAGGGAGATTAAATCGCACATTTAATCTTCTGAAAAACTGAGCCTTAATTTTTTTTAGTGCATGATCGGAAATGATTAGTGTGAATTTATTTTTATGAAAATAGAGGTTGCCACATTCGATCCAACCCTTTTTATCAAAGAATAATTCCAATTGTGATTAGGTTGAGTAATTGCTCGATTGTGATTCATTACAAGATTATTATTACGATCTAATTAGTTCATGTTGTAGATCTTTTGAAGACGATTAACCATGTAAATAATCATGTAAATTAATTACTGAATGATACATAATCCAAAGCGATTTAAGTGAATTTTTTTCCCTGATAATAGATGTGGATCCACTGGATCAAAATCATTTTTAGCAGAGAAGATAATTTGAGCAGGAAATGAATAAATGAAATTCACGAGGGAAAGAGAACCTGGTACTCAAAACCTTATGGAACCACTTCAATGTTACTCTCAGCGGAAGGATTTGAATTGGCCAGGCCTTTTAGCAACTTTGAGCAGCCGAGGAATCGCATCAAGCGTCTTTAAAGAAGAAAAAGTCTTCCCAGATGAAAGCTGTGGTATTCGGAGCAAACACAGATTCCTCTCCTCCCCTCCCGGGTATGTCGATTTTATTATTATTATTTTTTTTTCATTTTTTGTTCTTGGGTAAATTGATTTCTATGGCTCAACAAGCTTGATTTGTGATAATGAATCTGGGTTTTTTTATGTTCTATTGGGGTTTTTATTTTCCCCAAATTTGATCCCCTATTATGTGTTTGAAATCCCCGATTGTCTCTCTCTCTACTACCCATTGCACCTTACTATGTAGGTTTCTAAGTTTTGTTTTGATTGGTTCAAAATATTGTAGAATTTGAATCACTTTCACAGATTACCAATGTAGTTTTTGTTTTGATTGCATATTACATGTATGAATAAATGAGTCACCCAGTAGTATTCATTGAGATATGCCATTGTACTCTGCATATGGAAAAAGACCCTTCTGAGGTTATCGCGAGCCTATACCTACTGAAATGTGTACTGAATTTTGTAGCTGCCGTCTATAAGAATTTTGAATGGTTCAAAGGAATTTTAATTTTGTATCAGAGAACACAGTTATAGAAATGAACAACGCATGAGGTTCATCAAGGTCTTGCTGAACCAAAAACTCCCCTGCCCCTTGCCAGCCTAATCGATTACTGCAACCAAATGCAACAAAAAAGGGTGGCGGCGGAACGAGACATTAAAGCATGATATAGATTAGAGGTTATTTTCACACTGAAATGAGACATTACACCCACTCTATTAACTAATTGCCGTTAGGGTTATTGCCTGGCATTCTAACTGCATTCCCTATGGATTTCATGCTGATAGAGTACTAAGATTTGTAGAGGGCTGCAAGGCAATTGAACTGTGGCCATAGGGAAATAGAATGCGAGACAATGAGATGATAGACTACTGCCCTTGCTTGTGTTAACTCAGACCTGATATAGGGTTGCACTGCAATAGTTGCCACAGTAATTGTCACTTCGGTTAGTTGTACTCTATGAGGTCCTTTCTCAGATGTGCGTCATCATGATAGCAAGGTTCTAAAACTCGCTAGGCGCTCCTAGGGCGGCCGAGCACCTTCTAGCTTCCAGGGCGAAGTACTCAGCGCCTAGTCGGGCTAGTTGGTCAAGTCAGGCTAGTTGGCGAGTACTCGGCCTTCCGGACCTTCTTTTAGAACACTGCATGATAGAGTACTGCAATAGTTGAGTTTGTCCCAATTTCGATACATAGTACTGCAACAGAATGTGAGGCAATAGCGCGAGGCCATATTTATGACGCACTCTATTAACAATTGATTGTGTGGTGGTTTTGAATGTTGATAAGACCTTGATCCTGTTATAATATGAAGTCTGATTTGGGTCTGATGTTTCAATTTCTTGGATTGAATTCCGGAGTTAAACTTGGCTCCTTTTTCTTTTCTTTTTTCGAGTGATTGCGTGGTTTCGTATCTCCCTTATCAATTGATAATCGTTTTTATCATCCTTTTGATTTTATGCTCTTGAAGACCCCAGAAGTCTGAATGGAACTATTTTGGTAATTACCTCTTTTTCTCTCTGCCTAATTAGAGTTCCGAATTGATTTTTCTTTAATAGATTGTTAGAGTAAGTGCAAATGAAGTATTTACTGTTCAAAATAGCTCATTTTCATGGTGAGCAAGTTGTCGTTGAAGCATAACTTTTTTAGTGTGGAGCTTTAGCACTACTTTTTGGCCACGAAGTAATTGGATAAAAATTGAGTAATGTCTACTTTAATCGCGAAATTTTAGTTTTTACTCTCTTTTTTCATATAGTATACATTTTTTGAGAGTCTCTATTTTGTAGGTAAAGAAGATGAGAAAATGGGAGAAAAAATGACTATATGGTGTTTGAACTTTGTTCGCGACATTTTGGGTTCTTTATGTCTACATTTTGCGCAGCGTTCGCAGGTTTTGCAAGGACTGAAGTTTAGTTTATGGCATACCCTTTCTTTCAGGTGGTCGTGAACCAAGCAAAACGGTAGGAATTACTAGCTGAACGGTTGCCTGGGTAAGTAATATGTTTTACTCTGCGAGTGTTTAGTTCAAGAATTGGATATGATTGGGTGTATCACTTTATGATATCCATTGAACCATCAAAGGCCATAGTCTACATTTACACCAACTTGGATTTTTTGTGTTTTATCTTTCTGCTTTTTGTAAATCAAAGAACCATCTCTCCCTGCATTAATCGTTGATTCCTTCACTCAAGAATCTAACCCCAACTTATACTCCCTTCAAACACCAGCGCTTCTAACATATTAATTCTTGCACATTTACAGGAAAAAAATGTCTCCTTTTCGCTGAGCCTCGCGGACCAAAAGTAAGCAGGAAACATAACTTTTACCTTCATTGTTGGTGCTGATACAATGGTTTTGATGTTGATACTAAAAAATTGATCAAGCTTAGATAAACTACATTTTGAACCATCAAAGGCCATAGTCTACTTTTACACAAACTTGGACTTTTTGTATTATACCTTTCTGCCTTTTTGCTCTTGGTAAATCGAAGAACCATCTCTCCCTGCGTTGATTATTGATTCCTTCACTCAAGAATCTAACCCCAACTCCCTTCACACACCAGACCTTCTAATATTTTAATTCTTGCACATTTACAGGAAAAAAATGTCTCCTTTTCGCTGAGCCTTGTGGACCAAAGGTAAGCAGGAAACAGAACTTTTACCTTCATTTCGCTGAGCCTTGTGGACCAAAGGTAAGCAGGAAACAGAACTTTTACCTTCACTGTTGGTGCTGATACAATGGTTTTGATGTTGATACTAAAACCATAAACGTTGGGTAACTCATGAGTTTGGTTGTACTAATTTTTTCGGTCTGATTTTCCACTATTCCAAAGGAGTTCAATCTCTGGTAGTGAATGAATTTGGAGAGAAACAGATTTTCCCTTGATCTTGGCGATTTTATAAAAAATTGCTCATCCCCTCTTATTTGGAAAGAAACAGATTTTGCCCTTTGTTAGATTTTTCACTATATAACCTTTCCATGGTTCATGGCTTAAACTTGGTGATGGAAATATTGTTCCTATATTCCTATGAAGCACCAACTCATCGTGTCTGCGTATTTGACACGGGGACACACCAGGGACAAGTATTGGACAGGCCACGTGTTGTGTCCCATGAATTAAATTTCTATTATAGAGGGGGACACGGCATGGACACACGTCTCCCACATTTGCTCTCTCTCTCTCTCTCAAATTAAATTATTTTTCTGTGTCCTCCGCCGTGTCTGATAAATAACACAAAGGTCTTATACAGAAAAAACATGAGCTGTTGGATTTTTTTGTTTTGGGATCTTTGCTGCATTTTGGAAAAAAATTGTACTCATCCCGTCTTATTTGGAAAGAAACAAATTTTTCCCTTTGTTAGATTTTTCACTAGATGATCTTTTCCATGGTTCATGGCTTAAACTTGGTGATGGAAATACTGTTTCTCTGTTCCTATGAAGCACTGACTCGCCGTGTCTGACACGGGGACTCACGAGGGACACGTATTGGATAGGCTACGTGTGAATTAAATTTCTATTATTCAGGGGGACGCGGTATGGACACGTATCTCCCACATGTGAACTCCACTCTCTCTCTCTCTCTCTCTCTCTCTCTCTCTAATTAAATTATTTTTCTGTGTCCCCCACCGTGTCTGATAAATGACACAAAGGTCTTATACGGAAAAAACAAGAGCCGTTGGATTTTTCTGTTTTGGGATCTTTGCTGCATTTTGGGTCTTTTTGGTGATGGTAGAACAGGCATGGACATTCATG
>JAXBDA010002872.1:0-38874 GCA_036023075.1 Gaultheria prostrata | reverse complement strand
CGGGGGCGCCGAGCGGCGCGCTGGACCCTACCCGGCTCCGCAACGTGGCGGTGATCGCACACGTCGACCACGGCAAGACCACCCTCATGGACCGTCTCCTACGACAGTGCGGCGCCGACATACCCCATGAACGGGCTCTTGATTCGATCAGCCTCGAGCGCGAGCGTGGCATCACTATTGCTTCAAAGGTTCGATTTTTTTTCCCCACGTTAAACCCTTTTCTCTTGAATGGTTGCCGAGATAATGGAGGAAAAACATCTAGCTAGGGCTGCAAACGTGCCGAATGGTGTCAAGCTTTAGAAAGTTGGTTGGTTGTTAAGTTTTTAGCGAATTTGAGCCGGAGCTGGAGCCAAACGAAAATTTGACGAGCCGAGCTCGAGCCGAACTGGCCTAGACTTGAGTTGAGCTCAAACTTGTTCATGAGCCTTGACGAGCCAATGAAATAATATATTTATGCAGCCATACAGTTTCAAATAAATATTTTTACTATTAGGTACATAAATAAGTTTATACGTATTAAAAATTATTAAAAATATACATCTATAAGTTTATAGTACTTGTGTAAAAAATTAAAGATATACATTTTATAAAATTTTCAAAAAATTATAGATATACAATTTATAAAATTTTCAAAAAATTATAGATATACAATTTATAAAATTTTCATCATGTACATATTTATAATTTTACGGATGCAATTTCCGTTATGTACATACACTCTAGGTTTGCTTGCCAAATTGAGCCTAATACTGTTAGGCTTAGGCTTAGCTCATTCATTAAATGAGCCTAAAATTGAGGCTTAGATTCGGTTTGTTTAATAGACGATTCAAATTCGAACGAGCCTCTACCGAGTCGAGCCCGGTACAGTTTGCGAACGGCTCTGTTCAATAGCCCTACGTCTAGTATTATAAATAGAGAATGGGAGAGCAGTTTTTGGTGTGAACAAATTTTTGAAGCTGTGTCACAAAATGATTTCCAAAATTGTCTTAAGAGTGGATAAAATTTAAATACTGCTTTTGTTATAGCATGAATTAACTATTAGGGCAAAGTAGTAAAATCACTCTAGCTCAACTACCCACTCCCACACCCCACATATTTAGACACGCGCGTACGGAGTGTGTGCCCAACTTCTAATAAATAGGAAAGTGTGAAAGTGACATTGTGGTGATTGCTTTATACTTGGGGTATTATAGAGGGAGAAAATTGGAGTTGATTTGCTAACAATTTTTTTCAGGTTACATCTATTTCATGGAAGGAAAATGAGCTTAACATGGTTGATACACCTGGACATGCTGATTTCGGCGGTGAAGTACGTCTCTTCTTGATTAGTTTCATTGCATGGCTCTTTAGTAAACTGAAGCACTAGGATGTAAAAGAGTAAAAAAGGACATGGACCAAATGAATTAACTCAGCATTGTGCCGGTGTCACATAGGATTAGTTTGGAATATATGGTTCTATGTTTTAAAAGAAAAATAACCAAAATTTTACGTACAATGTATAACTTATTGACATTGTTCTGGATGTTTATGTTTGTTATTGTCTAAACTCTAAACAGATCGAATCATCAAGTTCGTGAGGTGTTAGTTTATAAATGGCTCAACTGACATTTTTCAAACACACAGACAGGCCCTTATGTAATTGTTAATACTGTTATGATTTATGTTTCTGTTTTGATAAGTAAGTAAATTTTATTGAAAAGGTCAAGGGGTACAAAAGAATGCAAGCAACAAAAAGAAAGAAAAGGCCAAACTATACAAGGACACCTTTCTAAACTCCGAAAATATCTAACATGTCAAAGAATTGATTCAATGTAGGGTTGCTCTCACTCAGCACTGTTATGACTCACGTAATTTTTTGTTCTTATGGTTTGGTTTGTAGGTGGAGCGTGTAGTTGGGATGGTCGAGGGAGCCATTTTGGTTGTAGATGCTGGTGAAGGCCCGCTTGCCCAGACAAAGTTTGTTCTTGCTAAAGCCTTAAAATATGGTCTACGTCCTATTCTTCTTTTAAACAAAGTAGACCGACCTGCGGGTATGACCTCTTGTTGACATATATATATGTGTTGTATTATGTGCACTTAAATATTAACATCCAAACGTGGATGCATTCTATTCAATGTTTGATGACCTTTTTTTTGATAAGTATGTTTGATGTTTGATAATCCTTTATTTCAAAGGGCACAAAAATGTTGCTCATATTGCTCCATTGCAATGTATTATGGGCAAACAGTGGTGTGCAGGTGGGTGGCAATTTGCTCGGGGGGCGAGAGAGAAGCAAAGGGGAGAACTGGGAAGATAGAAGGGGGAGAGGAAAACAGAGGTTCAAGAAAGGGAGTTGCATTGAGTGTTCGTTATTATTATTATTATTTTTTTTAGGAGAGAGAGGGAGTAGAGTGAGTAGGTGGTTGGGTTGTAAGGGATAGTGGATAACTATGTGACTGACTTAAAATTTTCAGGATTATTTGGCGATAGAGATGTAAGATATTCTAGCTTCGGATGATTTGTTAGCCTTAGAATTGGGTTGAGGTTAAGGTGGGAAAATATGGGCCTAATTTGATGGTGTCGTCGTCATTCCAGTTTTGTTTGGCCATTGTGCTAACCTAATTGACGAAATGAAGGCTTCTCTTGCTTAAGTGGCTTCTTTGTAGTAATTGTGCGGTTGAATATTGTCCTTTGCCTGTTCGTAAACACCGATTATCTTTTTATATTATGAGCATCCTTGAACTGAACCCAATTAGTGTTGCACAACATACTTCTTGATGCACTAACTGATAATTTGGTCAAGGACTCTCTTTTCCCTTCGTGTTGGGAAGTTGAAATTCCATAGAAGCTTTTTGTAGACTAGTATGTCAAACGTTTGGAACTTACCGTTTAGATGTGCATCTCAATTAGTTTTATGGTTCGTTCAACTATGGGGTACTTGTTGCTGATGCAAAGTTAATCTTACGCTACCGGAAAAGAACGGGATATATAAGAGGGAGGAGAATCCAGAGTTAGGGTGCTCTACTTCATTTATAAGTGCTTGTACTTGGTATGCATATGTATTGCTATTTCAACATCTGGGTGGATGGCTGATGCAAGAACTTTTTTTCCTTAATCTGTTTGTTCTTGAGGTCAGATCTTGTCATTGCTCCAACATCTATATTTCTCATTTTTAATAACCTTTCATGCAGTTACTGAGGAAAGGTGCGATGAAGTCGAGAGTCTGGTTTTTGATCTTTTTGCTAATGTTGGTGCTACAGGTGCGAGAAATATTTAGTGGAAACTTCTATGCCATCATTTGCTTGACTTTGTTTATGAGCTAAGTCTTTCTCTGTTTAAATATGTACTATTGTTGTTCTATTTTAGAGGAGCAGCTAGATTTTCCTGTTCTTTATGCCTCTGCTAAAGAGGGATGGGCTTCGTCAACCTTCACCAAAAACCCCACGGATGACACAAAGAATATGTCAGATTTGCTTGATGCGATCGTACGACATGTCCCACCACCAACAGCAAACCTTGATGCACCATTCCAGATGATGGTTGGTAGTGGATTTGATTTAACTCTTATTTCTTAAGAAATGTGTGACTGAACATACATCAATGTGCTTTTGTGCACAGGTGTGCATCTCAACATGCACGCGCACAGTCATGCCTTTTCTTAATATTGCTATTGTTGACTTGACTCAAGGTGGGGCTTGCCTGTGGAATTGAAAATGCATGTTCTTGCACTGTTGAGATGGAATTACTTGAATTTCACTCGCTTTTAGTAAAATTAGAATTGTAATCGAGTTGCCTTGACGTGAGTTGAGTCTCCTCTAAATCTGACTTTGAGTTGCCTTGTTAGTTTAGTTTGCTGTAACAATGGGAACCTTGCCCTCTGATCATGAGGAACAAGGATGAAATTGCATGTACTTTGACCATGACACAAAATCTTATTGTTAACCATGTTGATGTCGTTTCTCTTTGGATATTTTTATAACATGAAGTGGATGGTTTATGTTTTTTGGAATTCTCCTTCATTTTCCAGGGCGTTTCTCTTTGAGAATGTGGGGTAAAAGAGAGTGGAGATTTGTTTTAGGGGGACAAGGAAAATGTGAAGAAAGTATATATTTGTCAAATCCATTTTTCTTGTGTATTCCTGCATGAATTGAATCCATTTCATTAACTCTATTTCCTCACGAGTGGTTATTGGGTGCTTTGTTCCCTAAAATACCAACACAAATGTTACGGGTACCGTAGTTTTTACCAATCGCAACACAATTGGAGTGCCACATGGCCTTGCTCTAAGAGCATTCAATATTTTTCCTACTAGTTCCTTTGCCTTGACCATCCAAGGCTGACAATTGCCTTATGGGTCTTTAGGAAACCCCCTTACCCCTTATTCTTTGGGCGGTCCTACTTTCTTGTAGGTTCTTGGGAGCATGCCCCAAGCCCCTCTCTCTACATATTTATGTATGTATATGTATATCTCGGTCGTGGTTTCATTTTTTTTCTTTGAATCATTGAAAACGATGCTTGACAGTTTATTTTAGGTATCCATGATGGAAAAAGACTTTTATCTTGGGCGAATATTGACTGGTCGGGTTTCTTCTGGGCTTATTCGTATTGGTGACCGTGTTCACGGACTTCGAAAGACAGATTCTGGGGTTGAGAAAATTGAAGAAGGAAAGGTTGGTATTCCTTATTTGTTATTACCTCATTGTGGTATTTGGCGTATTGCACTTGGATTAAGTATTGAAACTACCATTGCTCCATAGAAAAGTCAAAGCTATTTTTATGTTCTTCAAGTGCTATGAAAGATTAGTTAAATATGTGTAGTTCAGGGTTTCAGCTAGGTTAAATTTCTTGTTGAAAGATGAGTAAATTGTTTCACCGGTAAAAGGCTTCAAAATGTTTGGACGCTAGTTTTTGAAGCAAACTATTCTTGATTAGGATTAACGCTAGTTGCAACCATGGCTGATGGAACTGAAGTGATGACCATGCACCCGACTTTCTTAATATCTAGCAAATTTGAATAGCATAATACTGCATTACTTGTTGAAATTATTTCCAAGAACTCCATCAAAGACTTTGGCAGTTATGGACCACAAAAATTGCCAACCTTATTAGGTTTCAACATTTATTGTCCAATAGTGAGCGTGGTTTCGAAGTAAACCTGCATTCAATTTTTAGGATCCCGTCCTCTAGTTGGAAGTTTGCGTAGGTGATCTTTAAGAGCTATGGACCAAAATGACATCTCTTTTGCTAACCCGCTTTGGTGAGCTCTCACTTCTCATGGTTGCTACTTATATTATCAAAATCCTGCACTCACCACCGAGGGGATTGGCAACCATGTCTTGAATTCCTCGAAATATTCCTTGGCTGTGCTTGCTTTGGAATAATCCCTTCATTTCGTGGGGGTGATCAGTGCTCAACCCCTTTGCAGGACCACAACGGTAAAATGGGAACTTTTGTAATGAACCTGTCCCACATCAATTTTGGGTTTTTTTTGGTACATAAGCATGAGTAATGACCCAGTGACATCTACTTGTTAGCGCTTTCGTTGAGCTCCTGGTCTTTTTATGAAGTGTATACCTTTATTTTGGTTGGTTTGTCAATCTTTTCTTACTACACGATTTCAAGAATGTCAACAAGATTTCTTAGTTTATTCTTCTGAGGTGCAGACCCCTTGCCTCGTACTTGAGGCAAAAATCCTAAATTCAATATGGTATTTGCCCGCCGTGTTGCATTCTCTAAATTCTTACAATATGTATCTTCTAGCATGTATTGCATTCTCTAAATTCTTGCGATGTGTATCTTCTAGTATTTTTAAATATTCAGGATATTACTTGGGTTAACCAAATCTTTCCTATATGTAGGTGCTGAAATTGATGAAAAAGAAGGGTACAAGCATGGTTCTAATTGATAGCGCAGGAGCTGGAGATATAATATCGATGGCTGGGTTGACAAGTCCATCAATAGGACACACAGTGGCGAATGTGGAGGTACAACAATTCATATGTAGCTTTTCCATTGCAAGGGATAAATGATCTTGAGCTTCTTTGTTGCAAACCCCTTCTTAAGACAGAAAATTGAGGTTTAAAACTAAAGATGAACGTAGGAGTTTAATATTGGGTTGGCGAATGTAAAATATTTTTATCACATATGAAAGGTGTTGAGTTGGGCTTGTGCAATGGTTTACACAAACACACTCTCACAAAGAAGCACATTCCTGCCTTTTATAGCCATGCACCTCCCCAATAAAACGGTAGGATCATTTTCATCCAACGGTTCACATTCTCCCTCTAGAATCCTCCTAGAATATATGTCCCCTTCTTCATATGTCCATAACATTTCAGAACTCTCCACGCAACTCTTACATATAGTGGAGTCTTTTACAATCTTATGGAATATACTGGAATCTTCTAGAACTCTCCGAAACTCATAGGTTCATCCACTTCTAAAACCTTCTAGAAAGCTCTAGAACTTTCTAGAAAGATTATAACATTTTTAGAATAGTCTAGTTTATTCTTCAATTTTCTAGAGAGTTTTCCACCGTTTTAGAATACTTTGTAACACTCTCAAACCTTCTGGATTTTTCTAGGATTCTCTAGTTTATTATGGCGGATTCTAGATGTATGGAAAGTCAAGGTTCATATTTGAAAAGTCATACCAAAAAGTTATCGTAAATAATTATCAATCTATACAATTACAAAATTATAGACACATATAATTGCAGATGCATGTAATATTGTACCCATACCAATTTTAATAGATAGAATGTTAAACTTTGAGCAAATTTTTTGTATAAATGCATACAATTTAAGAGGAACCTTATTAAACTTTTCAAAAACTGTTGGGCTGACAGACTTGTATAATTTTAACATTTGTAAGAAAAAAACTACTAAGAATTTGAAGAAATTTTGAAATTTGGGTAGGGTGGTCGCCTGGGCTCAGCCGCCCCTCGGTCCGTCCTTTTTTAAAACATTACAAGACAAAGCATATCAAGAACGCATATGATTCGTTCACATGCACAAAAAGACATAAATTTATGGAATATAGATGTCCTCTTTTATCCAAAAGAAAATAGTGTGGGCTTTTGTGGTTTGCAGATTACACGACTTTTGGGCAACCCAATTTTGGCCCTACGATCTGTTGTTAAAATACTTTTATGTTGCTACATCGCTGCAGATTATCATTAGCTGGTTGTGTCCAGTCCACCTAACAAGCTTTGGTTACAATTTGAATTATTAATGTTTACTTCTTTAGTGATGCTGATAGTCTTAGTTCTCACATTTTTCGTTTCAGACTAATTAGTGTAAGTCAATTGACAGATAAGTGCCCTTCAAGGGTTCAAAAACTAGTCGGTGATGTGTGATGGCTGAAACTATTTCTGCCGCATAACTGTAGCTATAGATGACCACAGACAAGTTATGCAGTGGTTTAGAAGCATGCATGTTTAATCTGATTCTTGCGCCTGGGACAAAACAGAGTTGGAAAATCACGCTCCTGGTTAATTCTGTTGTAGAATCATTCTTATGTGGGCAAACTTATTATAGAGACGACTGAGCTTCTAGTGTCCTACTTTAATATTGTGTGGTGCAAAAACATCCTTTTGAGGGCTTCCTAGTCAACAGATAGCTGAGAGTGACATATATTTGGACATGGGGTTGGCCCATGTTCACTTTTTGATTGGTTGCAAAGTGTTGCATGTTTCACTAGAGCACAGGTCAAAACTTCAGAATAAACTTGGCATCTCAAATTGTCTGTGTCAGATTCTCTTGCTATGGTTGATGGATCTATGTTGCTGAAGCATCTAGGGTTCGAACCTGGTTTTGCTTCCAGTTGTCTTGTCTTCCTTGTGTGATTAGCCAGATTTATTGAAGTCTTACAGAATTGGGGTGCAAAGTGCAAACCCTTTAGCCTCGGTCTTTTCTTCTAAGCCTCACGAAAATTGATTGATGGTCAACAAAGCCTCTCCCAGGCTTCTGAAGCCATTATACGATGTTCTTCCGACCTTGACCTTTTTATGCTACTTTCTTTTCTGACAGTTTATTCTTTTGTGATGTGAAAAACTTATTACTGTGGAAACCAGTAATATTCCATCCTATCTTGTTTGCGTCTGTTTTTCTAACATTGTTGTTTTTTTAGTTTGCTTTGCGCCTTGTACATCTTGGGGATGCAACTAGGGATGTTATTACTACTGTCAGATTGGTATCATTTTCCATAAGTTGATGGTTGATTGTGGTTGTGCAGGTTTCATACTTACACGAGCAACGTTAATTGTCAGCTGTTGTAAATTACGTAGAGAAAGCTGGACAATTATGTTATCTTATTAGGCTGTTTTGCAGACATGTTTCTGTAGATATGTCAGTACCTTCCAAAAAAACAGACCCTCTTGTAGCATGAATGAGAGCCTGATAGGCCCTTTTATAATGTGTTTTTCTTTTGTCAGTTTCTTTTTTCCAAAATAATTCTGTTGGGTAATTAGGTTATGCTGCTTTAAGTACAAATATCTGCACATGTAGATACATGACTATATGTAGACATTTGACATGACATTGGCTACTCATCTTGATTTGAACGTGTAAACTGCTGCATTCACTGGTGTCCTTGGTACAAAAGTACCTCCAATAAATTGTAGAGAATTGCTGTTTGTTCTCCATAGCTTTGGAGTGATGTGTTCTTCAAGTTTGCTCCAATAGTTTTTTGAATAGTAGTGTCTTTGTTGTACTTGTAATTTGTAAACTGACTCCTGACTCCTGACAACATCCTCCAGATCATGGCTGCACTGCCCACTATTGAACTGGATCCTCCAACCATTTCAATGACATTTGGTGTCAACGACTCTCCTTTGGCCGGTCGTGATGGGACCCATGTGAGCCTTGCTTTTACCACCATTGTTATTGATCTGTTTGCCAAGTATTCTCTTCTATCTTCTGTTCTTAAAATCCTTTATTTCTGATGGAGATGATTTATTTATACAATTTTTTTATTTTATTTTATGTAAAGCCTTAATTGACAGTTCCCAACTCTGCATTGCAATACTAGCAGTTAAGCCACAGGCCATGGTCTCTGATTCTCTCCAAGATTTATTCTTGAAGTTGCAACATGAATTATCTTTACGGTTATGTTACTTGGACTTTTCTGAATTTGTGTGATACTCATGTTGGACACTCTGCATCTTTGATAAAGGTTATGGGATGTGTCCCATCTCTGATATGACTAGTCCAACATGCACCCAACAAATACGTACATCGTTGAGTTCACTGTATAACCAGGCATAAAAGTTGAATTTTCTGTAGAGAGTGGAAGTTTTATGTGATCTTTATCAAATCTGTCCGTGTCCTTGCCATGAAAATGAGATGAATATCGTGCTCCAAACATATCTTCAGTGTGCCCTATTTTATATTATATACCTGTTTCTATAGAATATGTACCTTCTTCGTTGCATTTTTCCATCTCCATGTGGATAATTTTTTTAGCATTATTGTGCTTGGTTTTTACACAATCAGATCCAGAGGGACCTTAAGGTGCATTTGGATTCAGTTGTTTATTATTCTGCTTTCATGTCGGAATGATGTTATGCATCTGCTTCTTTGTCAGAGGGCACCTCTGTTGTTGACCACAGTATCCCTTGTGATCTTCTGATTTGTTTGATTTAGTTGACCGGTGGGAAAATTGGTGATCGCCTATTGGCTGAATCAGAAACAAATCTTGCCATAAATATCATCCCGGGTTTACAAGAGTCATACGAAGTTCAGGGTAGAGGAGAGCTTCAATTAGGTTAGTTTTCTTAACCTTGTCATCCATGTGATCTAGCCTCAATGGCACCTCTAAAAAGGCTGAAGGAACTGCTTTATATTTCTTAAATGATACAATTTCCTCTTTCACTTCTACCTCTTAAGCTTCAAACTCGGGTACATGCTAAGTGTAATTTCCTTGCTGAGATTAATCAGGTATCTTAATCGAGAATATGAGGCGTGAAGGATTTGAGCTCTCTGTCTCACCACCTAAAGTCATGTGAGTTTTCTTTGAACCTAATTCTGGGCATTGTACTTGTGCTTAATCTGTATTTTGACATGAACAAGCATCACATGTCAGTTTGATGATTGTGACATAAAAAATGGTAGTAGTATATGATTGTCAATTTGTCCAGAACCAGAAGTTGACCTCATCGGTAACATGGTTCTATGTAAATTTTTTGAAGGGGACCTGCATATTTAAGCTTTGAGCTAACTGGAGTCCTGTGTGGATGATTACTTAAATTTCGTCGGAGATGATATATTGATAACGTCTCCTGCATTACAAGTCCCCTACAGACGTCCCATTGGCTTAGGTCACATTTTCTGCTGCATTTCCACATTTTGGAGATTCAAAATCCGATCTCCTTAACTTTGTGAAAAAATAACATTTTGGTTGCTGCCCCCAAATGGCTAGGCCACTTTTCCTGAAGATAGAGGACCAATATTCAGTCTGCTTAACTCACATAAAGAAAGCATAAATTTTTGGTTCCTGCTGAAGAATACTGGGGTTGCATTCTGCCGGCAGCTAAGAAGCACCGACACGCTCGGAGGGCTCATGAACTGTTGTCCTGACGTTTGGCACACAGAAATGTCCCGGACATGTGTTGGACACATCGTTACCTTATCTGGTATTATATATTTTTTCTGGACCTGGACACAAGAAGGACACGCTGAAAATGAGGACGACACGCTGGAAACAGATCGTCAGACACGTAGGCTGATCTAATATCTGAATGATTTGTCTGGTGACTGGTTTTTTCGGCAAAACGAGGAGGCGAGAGGAGGAGGAAGAAGAAAAGGTGTACGAGAGAGTGGATGATAGGCCGGCAACTGCTGAACTTGTGCCCTAGAATGTATCATGGAAAGTAGAAGGAAAAAGTACTAGGGTTGCTGACTTAACTTCCTCAAGTTATGATGCGGCTCAGGGAGTCAGGGGTGCTAACACGTATCAGCCCAACATATAAAATAAAAGGGTTGGGCCTAAAATGACTTTGCTACTTACATTTATGGTTTACTTGTTTTGTTATTGCCCATTATTTAGTATTTTTTGAATTAAAAATTATAATATTGTAATGTAAAACGCTCAAAAATATAATATTCTATGTATCCCCAACGTGTTTGTGTCCTAGTTTTTGGAAAAATACCTTGTCTCCGTGTCCGTGTCGTGTCCCATGTACGCATCCGTGCTTCTTAGTCCAGCAGATGTATGTTGATACATAATCACGCTAGAATTCAAACAATGAAGAGAAGGGTATGCTATTACACGTTTGGAGTTGATGTTGTATGATTAAGTCATTCTATTTACTATTCTGAGGATAGTTGGAAACATGAAACTTGGTTGTACTCTTTAAGTCTTAACAACATCAAGAAGCCATAATTGTGGTTTACCATGTGTTTTTAGTTAGCAATGTTGTCGATACTGTGGATGCCTTGTTGCCTTTTCTTGAGGTCTTAGCATCTCTATTTCTTGGTTTTGTGAAGTTGGAGATTAATACTTCGATGTAGCTTAAACAAGTAAGATATAAACACGTGTTCGCACAAACTTGCAATAAAATGCCAAATTCTTTTTAATCGTTTTTTTTATTATTATTTTAGATTGGAATAAAATGCCAAATTTACTAGTAGTATATATCTTAATCTGATATGTTGCTCTGGAATGAAGTTTGAAACCTGGTAAGACGTATGTTTTTATTGTTGACATGCTGATGTAGAATTCAATGTGTGTACCAGTAATGGTTGAATCTGACTCTATCTTATCAATAAGTTTTGCCTGGGCTTCAATCTCTAATGAGTTCTGAGATCTGTAAGCAACTGAGGTAAGTTGGATGTTGAGCCCTCAAATGAACCTATCAAACCTAAATCGAATGCAAGATAATAATTTTCAGTATATTGAGGGTAAGCATGCATTATTGTTATACTTCCTATTTTACACATGACAGGGCTATCACATGTCAGGTTAGGTGTTTTAGGCAACAGATGAACCCATGGAACCTAATTCACAGATATTTTCACATCAATAAATTTTGCTTCATGTACCAAATAAATAAATAAATTTTGCTTGTATGCATTAGAATGTATTCCTATTGCATGGGATATATTGGTATAATGGTGGGCAACGTGCAGTGCATTTGGTAAAAGATTTAGTTATTCAGGATATGTTGTGAAGTCTAGCTAATTACTATGAGGGCTGTTTCGGTCAATTTCTTTGTTTGAGAAATATTTCTGCATTGAATCAGGTATAAAACTGAGAATCGTGAAAAGCTGGAGCCAATTGAAGAAGTGACTATTGAGGTAAGAACCAAGGTTGTCAAATTGTGAAACGAATCAAGAATCGAAATGTCCTTTTCCGAATGGTGAATCGCTCTGATCCGGTCATGATTTGCAAAATTTATAGAACCGTATATTTGTGCAGGCCATCCTTCGAAGTTTGGAACCTTTGATCATTTATATTGTCACTTCAGGTAAACGAAGAGCATGTAGGGTTGGTCATGGAAGCCTTGTCTCACAGGCGAGCTGAGGTTACTGACATGGGTCCAGTTCCAGGAAATGTTGGCCGAACCAGAATGTGTTTGACTTGTCCATCCAGGTTGGTACTAACTTTTCTCCTTCATGCTTCTGATATCTCTGTGTGTGTGTGTTATTTTCCTTTGGCACTAGCTGATTTACCTGATGCTATTTTCAGATTTATATAAACTGATTCTCATTTGTGGGTGATAGTACTCACTATTATAAGAATGTGAGCTTGTACTTGGTGTGTTACTTGTAACAAAACCTAGTTTGCTGCTGCCCAACTTTCGTGATCTTCCTCTTCCAACCTTGCAATATTTATCTACTTGTAAAAGTATGTATGTTTTTGATAAGGTTGCTATAATGTTTGTGGGAATTGGAAGCAGTGGCAATTGAGTTATGAGGGCTGAAATCTAGTATATAGGAGATAATGGTTGTGATTAATCATCTGGAATACCAGTGTCATATATCAACTTGGTGAGTGATGCAAATGTAATTTTTCAAGAAAATGCACTGTTGAGAATGTAGGGTTATTTATAGGAGTTCAAGATTATAGGCAGTTAGAATACTCGTAGGTAAAAATCTATTTTATCTAATTGTGGTTTGGCTGACCTTTAGAGAAACCAATCTGCGTGTTTTGGCATTGCTTTCACTTCACATCCCTGTCATTGTTCCATATAAAATGACTAAAATTGCAACGTTTTTTCAAAGTCGATGTAGAAAATATGCAAGTCAAAGTCATTTCATCGCAGAACGACACATACCGGTCTTCTGAGATTTTCCTATATCAAACAAAAATAGCAGTACCCATGTAACCCTAATTGATGGGGGTACAGGCAGGGAAGACTGGGGATAGACCTAAAATATTTGCACAAAGTGGCTGCTCTCATAAAATTTTACCACTGAAATAGCAGCCCCCCGTACCTCCCATAATTGAGGAACTCAAGGAACGTTATGCTGTAGAACCATGCCCCCAATCAAAGCGGATGGCACCTAGAGACATGATTCAATTTATGTGCTCATTACCTTGCTTCCTTTATTCAAAATCCAGAGCATCACTAATGCGTAAGATATTTGTGTACCAAAATTGATATGGAAAAAACGAAAGTGTTTGCCTTGCCAATGGAAAGTAGGTGAAACGGGGGAACATAATTTTAACCATTGGCCTAATTTGCTGCCTCCAGATTTGGAAACAACGCTTTCCTTCCTTCGCTACCTTATTAAGCATTTCATGGCAAACTGAAACACAGTTGTATTTGTGGCAAGAGGATTGGTGCACTACATGTGTACATGCATCTACCTTTATACACGTCTTAATACATCTTGTGAGTGTTAATATTGGGTCATCATGACTCAGAAAATGTCATCGTTATGAGACATGCTTTGGGCACGACTGATTAACTGATTATATAGAACTCTTGTTTTGGTTTTTGTATACCTTACTTCAGACTAAACCTTCATTTTTGTAGTTTCCTTTTCGAACGTATTTGTTTTGGCCTTTCCACTTGATACTGATTTCTTTCCTTGTATCAATTTTATGTCACTTGGAAAATAATTTTGTTCTTTGGTCTGGAAACTCAGGGGGCTGGTTGGTTACAGGAGTGTGTTTAGCAGTGACACACGTGGCACTGGATTTATGCACCGTGCTTTCCTGAGTATGCTCATGCTGCCTTATATTCTTAGCTCCTTCCTTCCATTTGACTTTTTTTTTTTGCTTCGTATTACTGTTTCTTGTAGTGATCTATCTTATTTTGGTACTAAAGATTCCATCTTTTGAAACAGATAACTTGGTTTATCCTCAGCTACCAGTCTTTCTTGAGTTGATTGCTCTTTTTCACAGAGCTTTATATCTGCAATTTGGACTAGAATGTTCGAGCACGATATACTAGTTTCAGTGATGATGTTAGGGTTATCTTTTGTGTGGAACTTGAATCGTGTGTGATTTTGGACAGAATGGAAACCTACAGAGGACCCAAACCCTATCGTCTCATGGTTCTAGAGTTCTCCTTAATTGCAGTTATAGTCTAGAAGCATGGATGTATGAACAGGACACAATACGGACAGAACACTGGCATATGTCAATTTACAAGAAGATGAGATTATGAACAATTCGGTGATATGTTAGCAATTATGTAGATTTGCATATGCACCACATATATGATTGACACATTCGGTGATTAAAAAGATAAAATAATTGTGATTTACTGTCTAAACGAAAAATAATAGATTGGTAATAGATTGAACCCCCCAAAACATTTTGATTTTAGACCTGAATCCCAATCACATGGGCCTAAAGAGTTGTTTTTTTTTTTTTTTCAGTAGCACTAGGATTTTTTGGCATAAAGTATCGCGATCAGTGTTGACCGAGCTTTTTTCTTTCTATCTGTATTTGCTGCTAGGGGTATTGTTCAAGTAGTGCTGGATGCATTTCTGACTTTTTCAAATGGCATGCCATTTTAACATTACAATTGAGTCCATAGAAAGCTTTTGATATTCCAATCATGTCTGGGGCTGTGTCTGGACATAGGAGTGTCCTTTTCGTGTCCCCAACTTGTCCAGTGTCCAAAGAGTGCGTTACGAATACAACGCCTAAAAGCAAGTCTCCATGCTTAATAGGTTCTAGTCTGATAGTGGTCCTTGGAAAACTGACCTTTTCATCCTTTGCCTACGCCTTTTAAACTCCGTTGTTTTATTATATAGACAATTGTCCAATTTCCGTTTCTTTCAAGTTCTCATCTTTCTTCCTTGCTAGTTGACTGGAACATATAACTGGAGTTAATTACTTTCATGTTCTGCTTATGCCTTCACTTTCCCTTTAGTTTTTACTCCCTTTGCTTTTTCTACCCTTTTGCAGCTCTTCATTCCTGCTGCTTTTTGTGTTTTTAATTTGGAAAAATTAGTATCTCTAAAGTCTTCCCGTCTCTAAATTTGCAGCATATGCAAAACATCGAGGCCCTCTTGGAAATGTCAGGAAAGGAGTGTTGGTACGTGTCTCTCTAATCTTCCAATGTTTATAAAAATCGATTAGAAGCTCTGTTTTTATTTTATTCTATATTTTTTTTTTGGCCACAATGAAGTTACCATAGAACACATTGGGATTGGCTCTTGGCTTATCCTATTGCCTTGGAGGAATATATTCATGACCAACTCATATGGTTCTGCTGCATTCTATTAAGATATAACTTAGATTTACATGGCTTATTAATTTTGTCATGGACCTAACTTCTTGTTATTTGATTCACTGAGCAGGTGTCCATGGGTCGTGGAACAATCACGTCTTATGCACTCATGAGTTTAGAACCTCGTGGAACTCTCTTTGTTCTTCCCGGGATGGAGGTTGGTTCAAAATGATTGTTTTTTTCCCTTATACCATTCCCTGTACAATTATATGTC
Organism: Gaultheria prostrata; assembly: GCA_036023075.1. Taxonomy (NCBI): domain Eukaryota; kingdom Viridiplantae; phylum Streptophyta; class Magnoliopsida; order Ericales; family Ericaceae; genus Gaultheria; species Gaultheria prostrata. The sequence goes on along the minus strand of JAXBDA010002872.1, from coordinate 22,989 downwards.
CTGTTTGTTGCTGCACAATTATGAGCAGCAGAGGGCCGCCAATTTTTTTTAGCTTCAGTCGCTCGAAATTCTGTTTCATTTTTCTGATGTCATTTGTGTTGTCGAATGTATTCCATTCCTTGCATCTCAATAATGGAGCCATTGTATTCAGCAGTAATCGGTATGTTTGCTGCTTAGTATCTAGGGAATCCCTTTAGCAACTAACCCTTAAGTTGTCATGTGAATGTAACCAAACAAAGATACCTATGACTATATGTATACACTGATTGGATCTACTGATTCCAACTAGAAAAACAAGTATATCTGGTGAGGGGATATCTTTTTCATCATTCATCTTAATATGGTGGTGCTTTATATTTGTATTCAGGCATATGATGGCATGATAGTGGGTGAACATTCACGAGATACAGATCTTGATGTAAGCAGTTGTTTTTCATCTCATTTTATGTGTAACTTTAATCTGTGGTCGCTGACCTTATTTTTGCCCTGACTGCCTTGTCACAGGTCAACCCAGTTCGAGCTAAGGAGCTTAACAATATACGGTCTGCGGGAAAGGATGAGAATGTGAAGCTATCTCCTCCTCGCCTTGTATGTGTTCTTCAATCATTTGCTTCTTGCATCTTCATTCTACATCTCTGGTTACTGAGTTCTCCCATCTCATGCAATATATCATTTGATATGGAAGGTCGATGTCTATCATATCTTAAAAACAAAAGTACGGATGAAAAGTAGTAACTTTATCATTTTTTCGTTTGGTGTGCGTGTTGTGCGGAAGTGAGCAACAAATACCAAACGAATATAATCTATGCTTTGCAAACAAGAAAATAAACCAAACCACAGAATAGGGAAGAGAGAGAAACGCAAACAATTGAGAGACAAAGATTTACTTGGTTCAGTTTGCTAGGGATGCAAACCTAATCCACGGACAATCACACGATCAAAGGGTTTCACTAATCACGAAGAAACAAAGCTCAAAGAGCTACAAAGAGTGTCTCAAAGTTCTCTCAAATCTCCCTAGGCTGCTTCTCAAAGTGTACGACTCTCACAAAGCAACAAAACCCTAAAAGATGCTTTTATAAGGGTACAATACTACAATCAACACGCCTCGTTCGGACCAGTGGGGGCTGGTCCGGACCAGATGCTGCAACCTTCCTTGACAGAACTGACTCTTTCGTCCAGACCACCGTGACCTTGGTCCGGACGAGACATGCTGCGAGCCCCAAAATGATCAGGTGTGCTTGGTCTGGACCGATGTGGCCCTAGTCCGGACTAGACATGCTGTAAACGCTAAAAAAAACATAGAATCGAGCCAATCTTCAACAGTGCGAGACCTAACATTTGAATGTGTTGTATACAGATGACTCTTGAAGAAGCGATCGGATATGTTGCTTCTGATGAACTCATCGAGGTGAGACCTCTCATCGATTCATTCACCTATTCTGAAAGTCATCCACATTTTTCTAAGAAAAATTGAGAACTATTGCTCTTGGTGAATTATTCGCACATATATTCTGTATTTATACTTTTGGGTGTGTTAATATGCAGGTTACACCAAAATCCATACGATTAAGAAAGAAATACTTGGATGCGAACAAGCGTAAAATGATGAGGAATAAGACCAAGGAGTGAACAATTGTCTTGAATACAGTTTTGTAATCTCATAGAGAAACCATATTTACTTGTTCCTATTGCACCTATTCATTTTGTCTCACCTCAATTTTGGTTACTTATTATTCCAACAGTGATTGTATCATATTCTTTCACTAACAAAAGATACGTGGAAACACCATGTTGTATTAATTTATAAAAATAATGGGCAATAAGAAATTCAACGATTGTTTCGAGTATTGCAAAGCTAAATTCGGTTCTTGTATTTTCACAAAAACTTGGTCTGGCTAACTTGTCGGATGTCAAACATTCGCACGAGTACTATTAACAGCTGCAAATAAAATAAAAGTAAAACACCTATACAAAAAATTGCGGTCGCCGGTCGCCCAATTCACCATGGTTTCATACCTGTGACCTAAATTCTCCATAATTACCTACAGTAAAAATAGATGTAAACAGGTGGACAAGTTTGCCTCTAAATTTTGAAATTCAAAAGCTTGAAAAATGAAAAGGTGTCTTACGAAGACGAGTCAAATGATAAATGTGAATGCAAATTTGAATGAATTAGGAGAAGTGCGATACTGCTAGAATGCTGGAAATTTCCTTCCCCCGCATGTACCCATTCCTATGATTTTTCCCACTTTACCACATTTTAATATTCCTATGAGCATTTTTCGAAAAAAGAAACACACATAAATGAACATTTACTACAATGCCGTGTTGACCCATGTTTTTTTCATTTTGGATTATGCATTGTACTCCCTCCGTCCCTTTTTAAATGATCAGCTTGGAAAACGTGTATTTTTGTAGACGTTAAAAAAGACACTTTCATAAAACGTTTTTAAATTTTTTTTGCACCAAATTAAAGTACTCAATGAGCACTTTAATTTGGTGTAAAAAAAATTAAAAAATTATATAGAGAACTAAATTTTTTAGGGGTTTGAAATTACACGTATTTCTATATGAATCACTTAAAAAGAGACGGAGGGAGTATTACATTTTGTTCACATAAAGAATGTAGGATAGAAAAAAAAAAAATCACCTTACGAGCTTTTTGGATTCGAGAAATCGAAGAAGTCATACACGGGTTTTGTCAGACCTTTCAATAAATCCTTCTTCTGCACTGGTACTTAACTCACATATGGCCCATATGTCAAAGATAATCCCCATAATTTTTTTTACTTACATTAAAATTCAAAAACTTTTACAAAATCTCTAATTATAATTAAAAATATGCAATTAAAAATCTAAAACAATTCACTCCCAAGTACCTCTATATTTACCAGAAATAAAATTCATTTCATGCAAATTTATTTAAAAACCTTCAAGATCTATAGAGGGGAGAGGGAGCCTAAAAAGCTTTGAATGCTCTCTCTCTCTCTAAAACTTTCATATATAACGGCGCCCTCCCTCTCTCTGTCAATTCAATTCTCTCTGAAGATTTAGATCTGCTCTGTCCTCGATCTCCCATTTTGATCTGCAAATCCTACTTCCTGCACACACACACTCCATCAAAATCAAAATGGGAGCTTACAGGGCTGATGACGATTACGATTACTTGTTCAAAGTAGTCCTGATCGGCGACTCAGGCGTGGGTAAATCGAACTTGTTGTCTAGATTCACTCGGAACGAGTTCAGCCTCGAGTCGAAGTCCACAATCGGCGTCGAGTTCGCCACTCGTAGTATCCACGTCGACGATAAGGTCGTCAAGGCCCAGATTTGGGATACTGCCGGCCAAGAGAGGTAACAGATCTTTCTCATTCTTGATTCGTTTTCGCAAATGTTGATTTTTTTTTAAAGATTTATGAATTGGGCATTTTGCATTCTAGGATTGATGAATTGGGCATTTGTTTTATAGTTATGAGATCTGTTCTAGTACGTTGTAGTGAATGTTGGGATTTGTTAAGATTGATTCGGTCTGATTTCCGCTTCGCTGTACGTAGTGGAAACTGGTGTGAGCTGTCGTTGCAATGAACTATAGAATTGGGGAACCTTGCAAAAGCATATGTGTACAATTGTGATTTTTTTATTTATTTTCAATAAGAAGGTCAGGTGTTACGTTGGCGTGGTCGAGTTTGGATTGTGTTTTGGATGGTATGTTTGGTTGCTGAGAAAAATAAGGCTCGTTTCACTTGTCAAGAAATTAGTGCATGAAAAGTATCCCCGGGAGAAATTATAGTGAAGTGAAGTAAAAGTAGCTGAGAAGTATTTTCCTTTATACGGTTATTTGCTATAAATTTTGTGAAGGAAACTTGAAAAGCAGTAGTTGAATTATTGAGAAAGGAGTGTAGAAACAAGAGTTGTGCAAATCTTGTATTTTTTTGCTGGAAAGTTAATCCTTATGGAAAACTTAGAGGCGTGGGTCTTACAACTTTGCAACTAACTGAACACATTAAAATGCTGGAAAGTTGAACAATCCTGTGTTTTCCTTTTCGGTTCCTGCAACTGAACGAGGACTAAGAGAAAGCATAACTGTTGGATGTTATACTTTCTGGATTATACTTTCTGGTAGTGTTCGGTCTGTGGAAAATGAAGCATTAACATGTTTAGTGAAATTTGGTGTACCATGCTTAGTTGAGTGGAGGTTTCTGTTTCTCAGGTACCAATTACCATGTAACATGTTTTTCTAAATGCATACATTTCCAGGAGTTAGATTCTTTTAGTAAATACTTTCCATTAAGGTCCCTGGTTTGCTTGTGATTAATATGTTAGTTTATACTAGTTTATTTAGCTTCTCGGTATCCCTAGGTAGTATTGAAACTTAAGTTTTAGAGGACTTGCTGGTTAGTGTTTGGCCTGCATAAATATTGACAACACATGCGATATGTAGCGGTTATATTATGAATATGATTGATACGAGTCCAACCAACTACATCTATTCCCTATTAGTGATATGCTACTATTGCCAGATGTTTCAAATTTTATGTGATGTTGTTTGTGGTGAGATGTCCCAATGGATTTTCCAAACTCAAGCACTCTGATTTCCAGCATGTTTCTGTTTTTGGTTCCTTTAGGTGTATGATCTTTGGGGGGTTGTTTTGTGAACTGACTAACCTATAGGTTCCAAGGAAAATGTACCCGATTGACCTTATCCTTCTGGATATAGGTTTCTTGTGATGTTGGCTTGGCGTTAGCGCAGCTTTTTCACCGTTTGATTGCCTTCCATAAAATTTTGCGTGTTTAGGTGGGTAAACAGAAGACTTTGTTTTTTAGTGTATCTCAATTCTCAAGTAGTTTTAGTCAGAAAGTATTTGTTCCTGCTTTTGGCTTTGAGCCTTGTTTTTTTATTGTTTTGACAGTGTCCCGCATATATGTGTATGGTTTTTTATATGTTTATGGTTTTGTGTATGTATATTCTGCATGTTTCCCTAGTGTTGTTTACCTCATTGCTGCAAGAATGAATCCTCATCTCACTTTTTGCCTGTTGAAGATGAATTTTAGGATGTTTCTAGTAGTTTTAGTTACTACAAGTTAGTTGTTCATCTTAGTGGAGTGAAGCGTTGTATGGAAACTATGTCATTCAAGTTACTCTTGCGGCTCTTACCTTATTTTCTGATGCTGTGAAAATGATGTTTACCTGATTGCTGAACTTGGTATTTTGACTAGATCCCGTTACTTTAAGATAAATCCTAATCACATTTCATACTCTTTGTTAAAGATACCGTGCAATAACAAGTGCATACTATCGAGGAGCCGTTGGCGCGTTGCTTGTTTATGATGTCACTCGCCATGTCACATTTGAAAATGTCGAGAGATGGTTAAAGGAGCTTCGTGATCACACGGATTCCAACATTGTCATTATGCTCGTCGGGAACAAGGCGGATTTGCGTCATTTACGAGCTGTTTCCACTGAGGATGCCAAGGCATTTGCTGAAAGAGAAAGCACTTTTTTCATGGAGACCTCTGCTCTGGAGTCTATGAATGTCGAAAATGCCTTCACAGAAGTACTAAGTCAGATATATCGTGTGGTCAGCCGCAAGGCACTTGATGCTGGGGATGATCCAGCAGCTTTGCCCAAGGGACAAACCATTAATGTTGGTGGCAAGGATGATGTATCGGCTATCAAGAAAGTTGGATGCTGCTCAACATAATCCTAAAGGAAAACAACTTATACCACTGTGCCATATCATTATCTTTTCCGCTGGAACTCTTGTTTCTATATGGTTTTTGAGAACATGATAGAATGTGTCGAACTAGAAGTCTAGAACCATGGAAAGTTGAGAAAAAAGAATTGGTTTTTGCGGCTTGTTTAGACGCGACACTCTGAAGTCACCTTAGTTCCTCTTATTCCAATTGTTTCCTTTTCTTTCTTTTTTTCCATGTACTATTTCGCTCCTAGCTAACCTAGGTTAGTTTATCTTTGATTGCTTACGACTGGGTTTTGGAAATGTACTGCTATAATTTATGTTTTGATGTACTCAAGTGATTGATTACTGTTCTTTATGGTCCATGGCAACGGTCGCGGTCCTGCCTTAATTATGCTTCTGGTGTTCTGATTACCTGGATTTACTTGTTCCAGGCAAGATGTGTGAGCATGGTTTCTTTTGTTCACCATCTCTCTCTCTCTCTCTCTCTCTCTCTCTCTCTCTCTCTCTCTCTCTCTCATGTTGCCTGGTTAAGAAACTACTGTAGGGTGGTGGCTGATAAAACGATAAGCTTATTGTTCAGTCTGTCGAACACGAATTGAACAAGCATCCAGGCGTTTGCTTGCAATTCATTTTGTTTTATCATATGAATATTACCCTCCTTGGTGGAGGCTAAATGCTAGTACCTTTTGTTTAGGTAGCCATATGCAGCGATAGTGAGTCCAATTACTAGAAACAAGCGGTCACGGTTTTTCGACCAGAAGCCACTTTAAAGAGAGGAATCCATGGCAGTTGTTTCCTGCCTTTTCGGTTAAGTTTTCGTCAAAACTAGCAGGTTTTGTTCTAAATAATGGCAGTGTTTTTGTTGATTCTATTGCTCTTCGGTTCTTGTGAATACACTAGACATAGGGTTTTAGAGGTGAAGAAAGGGAAGGGAGCTGTATTTGAAAAATGACAAAATACTACAATAATACAAGGATGACAGAAAATATGGACATTTGGACACTGCAAGTAAAATAAATTGCCAGAAGGCAGAAGCCTTTCGGCCAAAATGAAGATTACTGGATTAAATGGAAACAAATGATGGTATCTCCATCATTCACTTGTCTAAATTTTGCTTGCTTTCTATCGACAAAGCTGTAGCTTTGCAGACCGGGCAAACATTCTTCTCTTGAAGCCACTTCGTTATGCACTCTCCATGATACTCATGTCCACAATCAAGAGTCCCAATTCTCTCCCGATTTTCATACTCAACCTACAAAAATGAAAAATATTTGTCAGCACAGGGATCGATTAAGTACGGAAACTCCATATAATATACGAGAAAACATTCTTTACACCGGCGGTGTAAACTAAAGTTTCCTCTAAATCGATTGCATTGCGCCATTTGCCCATGTTCTATCTTTTGGGACCATTGTTTGGACACATGGCGCAATGTAATAGATTTGGAGAAAACTTTGGTTTACACCGCCGGTGTAAAGAATGTTCTCTCATAATATACTCCATGGAAATCAGGACATACAAATTCTGTAGTAATGAGAATCCTTTCCGCATACCTGGCATATTACACAGATATCAGGTTCTTCATCCGAGTCTGAAAATGCTTCATTTAAATCTAACTGCTCCACACAAGTTCTGGGTTTTTTACTAGGTGGGGCTTCATTTAAGTCGAACTGATATGCAGATGAAAGATGGGTCCCTGTCTTTAGATGACTCTGGATTTCTTCCTCGGACAGACCCGTTTGTTCTTCAGGATCAATTAGCCCCTGCAGGTGAATTCTCAGTTTTACGAGTTTTATTTTGGACTGTGATGACGAATAAACATAGCTATACCCAAAAAAGGGAAATAAGTATTTTGCAAAGTGCTGAGATAAATTTTGCCAAGACTAATACCTCAAAAGACAAGAAAGCATCCTCGACAGCAAACACAAGTAAGTTCTCATCCAAAGCAATTAAGTTCTGATTCAGAAGGTGAGTCAAACATGAAAATGTATATTCCAGTGCTCAACGAACAGGAAATAATCTATTACATGGCAGAAAAGGTCAAAGTAAAACAACAGAAAGGGAGAGAGACTTACATCGACACGTCGAACTATTAAGTTGTCACGGTCAAGCGTGTTGTCTTCCGAAGATCGACTTTCTTGGTTAATCATTTGCTCGACGGGCATGGACGAATCAAAGTATCTATTGCTATTATCGGCACTACTCCCCCAGGAAGAATGTGACCTGTAAGGCTGTTGAGGATTGTCCATTTGATGCCAGTATGAAGAAGATGATGGCATTTGAGGTTGACTGTTGAGATTGATTCCTCTCATAGTTTGCATATGCGGTAGCTGTTGATCCGGATGGAGATGGTAATTCCCAGAGTAAGGACATGAATGAGAGTCAACAAAGCTGTTCATTTCATACTCTGGGTATGGCATTCTTCTCATTTCCCTCGTCTCCATTGAACCTTCATGGGCACTAGTTCCTGTGATTAAATACCAAAATATGTGTAATCAACTTTTTTTTTTTTGCTATGAAGAGTGTCCCGATGAACCGGACTAATTTCTACAGCCCCTCCCAAAGCCCTTTCCAAGCATTTGAGTGAGGTGAGGTGGCCCCAAGGACAAATTGTCGCTGAGGAAATCGACCATAAACCTTGGGATGGTAGGCCCCACCGAGGCAAGTCGATTTACCACTGCGACAACTCCTTAGGGTTCACATGGAATCAACTTTGCATTCACAAGGCCGATACATGATTTTAGGAATGATGAATTAAAGAAAGAGAGGACGAGACACAAATTAAATCCGATCATTTTTTCTTAAGGCTGTGTCTGGATCTTGGGGTTTACATGTACTCAACTTTGCGTTCACAAGCCCGATACTTGATTTTAGGATATCAAATCGAATGATAAACTAAAGAAAGAGAGGACGGGACAGGAATTAAATTTGATTAATTCCTTTAGGCTGTGTCTGGATTGAATGCGGGAACAATTTGCAGCAAGAAAAGAAAAGCAAGGGAAAAGAGAGAACAAAATAACTTCACATATCCCTTTCCTTGTTTCCATATGTTTCCTTTAGACAAGTACCTCTAAAAATCAAGTTCCAAATGCAAACCAAGTACGTCTTCCTCTCCCCCCACATAATATATTCCAATTTTGCAACTTCTTGATGCCTTTTCCGTAAAACAACAGGTCCAACATTACTAGGCCTTATCATGCGTGAACGACTTACGAAAAAACAGATAGCATGAAATATCAACATACTGAAGTTAGGAGAAACTAGAATCTAGAAAGTGCAAAAGTACATGGGAAAGTGAGCTCCAAATCATACCGTTCTCGCCATCATCAATCGTAGAGAGTTGCTCCACTAGGTACCCGCTGGGTTGGTGAGATGGGACACTGCTATAGCTGTTATATTGAATAGAAGGATAGCGATTACAGTTATGGATTTCTGCGAGCAAGCCATAACTTTGTGGAGAATAGTTTGACATTATGCCATAATGGTTATCCACCATGGGGTGATGGAAGAAGGGATTACTTTCGCTGATTCCATGGTTTGGAAACTGAGAATTATTGTGCCCTATGATAGAGTGCCCACTGCAGAGACAGTTTTGTCCTGATCCATTGAAATTCCTGTGCATATATGGTATGTGATCCCTGATTTCGAATAAAACAACCAATTAGTAAGATAGACGGTAAATAGAGTGAACCTATAATTACAGAGGAAAACAAAGGACAAACAGAAACAAAACAAGCTATTCTTTTTTCAGTTTTCCAGTCCCTTTTTATTCCCCTCGACAAATCTGTTCATGAATCAAAGATCCAAACACACCACAAAGGCCTTGTTTACCAGCTGGGTATCATGTAACTTTTTTTGGAATTTTCAACTACAAGAATGGATGTACAGACATGAGATCTTTTTTACATGAGATGGATATACGGACATGAGATTTTTCTCCAAACACAACTGGTGATGATTCAAAAAGGCCTTGTTTACGAGCTGTGTACATTCAGCATTTAACTTAAGGTTAAGGTTATATTTGGATCCTGAATCCATGGAGGGATGTACCGAGCAAGAGGAAAACTATAGAGATTCCACAGAAGAAAGTTAACTTAAGGTTGTTAGGGCTATTAACAATTGAAAGTTGCTCTACTAAGTACGCACCGGATCGATTGGTTAGAAGGGAAACTGGTATAGACATCTCGTGGACCATTTGTATGGTTATATGCTGCCATGGTGGGAAGGAAGTTGTACCTTTCCATGTTACTGTGGGGCGGAAACTGAGAACTATTACTCCCTACAGCCGGTGGCAGACTGTGGAGATAGTTCTGCCTATGGAAATATACTTGAGGATGCAGTATGTGTTCCCTAGTCACAATCAAGTTGAAACAATCAGTCAGGAAGAGAGAATCTGAAAGACGAAAACTAGATACCATTGACACAAAAATAATTCTGTAATTCCTTAAAATATAAAGAACTAAAACATACTAAATATATATTGATCAGGTGTAACAATTTGTGGAAATCCCGAAAACTATAACTTCAAACAACACAGAGAAGGGATTCAAGGGAACTGTAATGATGAATACCTCAACAAAATACTTGACCCAATACAGCCTACAAAAGCTTTCTGAATCAACACTTTTTTCCAATTTTCCTAGTTTGCAAAAGACTACAGGAGAGTTTTGGAACCCTCAAAAGATTAATAGTTCGAATCTTAGTTGCAGAAAGTTCCTAAAGTGGTGCCGCTCCCACCTTAGGAGTGCAATTCTGCACTCCCAACTTAGGACCTTCCTCCTTACGAAGATGGGAGCTTTTATACGATACTACGAATAGTTTATTAATTAGCTTATAAATTGGTCCTCAATTTAGCTCATTTATATAGCAATATCTTAAAATCAAAACCGTACTACATTTTAACACTATCCCATTTCTTACACTTCAAGTAGACTTGGCCCATATTTTTTTACCCCTTCAAATGACTGTAGTTTTAAAGTGTATGTCCTAATATATGTACACGTTCCTTTCACACTCCCAACCTTGGGAGCTCCTCCATTCTCCTGATCCCACACTTCCGCTCGGACACTCACTCCCGCTTCATGCAACTAAGGTTCGAATCATTTTGAACAAAACAATCTTATACTACAATAATCGTAATGCTGCCGCAGTAATGTAGTGTGCTGGAATCAATCATAAAACACTCAAATCACAGTGCTGTCATAGAGAAACTAAAAAGAACAAACATCCACGAGCGGCAGTCAAACGGGGGCGTCACAAGAGAACTAGTTACGCGGTTCCTAAAGAAACGAGGGACATCCACAGGGGCAGTCAGTGGATTCTGATTCTTGTGGAGGATTAAAACATCACTCAACACTATCTCAGTCTCAAAATCTGTATGTATCTGATCTCTCATTCTCTGATACAAAACCCCGGAGCCTAAGAGCTCCATTTATAGCAAGAGAAAGAACTCTGCACATCATGGCAGACATGGCAAATTGGCAATAACTTCAAACGGCTGAGAGTGACGTCTGTGGGAGGCTCAAGAAATCTTCTTGCCTCCTAATTTCGGCTGAGAGAGACTGACGTGATGAGAGGTCGGGCCAACTGCCCCACAAGGTAAAAAATGAGCACAGAAAAGTATAGAATCAAAAGAAATACTTCCTTCCATAGACTTGGTCTCCTACTAAATTACGTGTAATTATTAAACTTAAAAATAGTGTATTTACTAACATGATTTTTTTGACTTTTTTTGCACCGTTCAAAGAATCTCATCGAAACTATCAAACAAGATCATATTGTAAAAAAAATATTTCGGCAATTACATTATTTTTAAGCTGAAAAATTACACTTAATTTCGCAGGGGACGAACTTTACGGGCAGGGATGGAGGGGGGCCAGTAGGGGCGGTCGCCCCTGCAAGAAAAAGAAAAATATCTAGTAATTTATAGAAAAAAAAAAGTTTTTCTATGAACTATATAGGCTCGCCCCTGCAAAGTATTTTGGAAAAAAAATTCGTCCCCGCGTAGTGGAAATCCTGGCTCCGTCCCTGTTTACGGACCGAGGGAGTATGCAGAATTTGCAAATTATATCTCAGATGAATCACATTAAGAATCGGACCTTGCTACATGTACATAACCTTTATGCCCAGAAAATGTACAGAACACTTATGCGACCCACAAGTGGGTCCCACACGAAAAATCTAAATCGTTCATTCATCTTAAAATAATTTTACAAGGAACCCCGCGAGAAATCAGCTTGATCCGATATTTGTAAGTGGTCGATCTAAAATTCCCCGTTTCATTCAATCTCTGAATGATGAATGAAACAGGGAATTTTAGATCGACCACTTACAAACGTCGGATCGAGCTGATTTCTCACGATGCCCCTCAAAAAATTATTTTTAAGATCGATTAACGGTTTGGATCTTTCGTGTGGGACCCACAAATGAGTCCCCAAACACCTATGTACATTTTCTGTACCTATGGGTCTGTACCCATAGGTTTATCCTTAAGAATCTTCTGCATACAAGACAAAAAAAGGCACAAATATGTAACCGTACACATAGGTTTTAGCCTAGTTGTCAAGCCTTACGATTTGCTCCGGGAGGTCTCTGCTAAAAAAAAAAGTGCTATCAATTCCGTGGAAGTTCAAAAAAAAAAATTCCTTTGGCCTCCTTTGTACCAATTCATACGTTTGACTTTAAAGGAGGGGACCCTACAGACAGGGTGGCCTATAGGGCACACGTGTATGTGAACCATCAAAAAGTGCAGAGTCTGTTGATGGACAGTAAATTAGTTGAGATATGCATAAATTTATCCGGCAAAAAGTACGTATATTTGTATATACACATATATTACAGAAGCCAATACACATTACACGATGTAATACCTCTCCATTCTGAAGAAATATCGCCCAAAAATCCTTCTTTCTTCAATGAGAACTTGCCCTGTATCAGAATTACCAGAAAGAAAAGGGAAGAGGTGAAACGGAGATATGGGTATCTGTGTACTACCGAAATATGTGATTTTAAAACAAAAAAATCCGATGAATTTGGTAAACTATAATTTTGCTTACATATATGATGTATCCTAATTTGACTCGAAAACAAACGAAAAAAAAAAAAAAAAACTGTGTGATTTTGGTAAGGAAATAGGAAAGTAATACGCGGCATGTCGACAACGGTTTGATTTGGCACGTGTGAGAGTAAAGGACACGTGTAAGGCTACGTATTTAGTGCCGGGCCTATTTATTAATTTAAGTCCAGTTTCCTGGCCCAAAACAAATTCTATTCGTTCTGGACCTCTGGACTCTGGTAGTTTTGAAATTGTAAAGGGATTGGGAGAATGATACCCCCCAAAAAGCAAATTGCCGGTGGGTCTTGAAAAATGGTCCAAAATTACCATTAAGAAGAATTGCTAATTTTAATTATGAGCAAGTTTAGTAGGGTGATATTGATTACTCTTTTACCCTTTAAGCGTAAATTTGCATTTACTCCCCTCTTATCTCTCACTTTCCATCTCCACCCAACATCCACTTCCGGCCGGCAATTTTTCCTAGCCAGGAAAATTTCACGTGAATTTTGTTGGCTCATGAATTTCACTAGATTTGAGCTCATGATTTTCAATGGACTTGAGCTCATGAATTTCAAAAGTTGTACTAAATTTCACAAAACGCAACTAGATTTTTAAAACATAAAAATCATCTCGTGAATTTCAATATCTTCGAGCTCATGAATTTCAATATTTAGTGCTAGTGAATTTCAATAGACTTCCAAACACAACAAGCATTTAGAGGATTCACTAGACTTCCAAACACAACAACCACTTAGTGAATTTCACTAAGATTTTCTTGATATTCAGCTCGTGAATTTCACTGGGTTTCATCTCTGAATTTCACCTTGTTTGAGCTCATGAATTGCTACAATCTTCTATTTACACTAGAAGTTTTCAAAGGAGAGAAAATTCACATGCATCGAAAGCAACTAACAGAAATATAGGTAGAAGTTAAGTTCACATAGGAGGAAATCAAGGAGGATTTGTGGTCGGAGGAGGAAGGGAGGAGAGAGAGGAGGTCTTCGGTGAGGAGAGTGAGGATTGGATGGGTGAGGGAGAAGAGTGGTGATGGTGAAGAGATGCAAGGATTTTCATGGTGCGCGAGTTTGACAAGGGTATTTTGGGCTTTAACTTGTGAGTTATTCTAATGGAGCTTTCTGAAAAGGGGGAAGAGTTGGACGTGTTTTGAGTCAAAAAAATAAAAAATAAAAAATAAAAAAAATCCCTCAATATAAATTAGCAAAACTAGCAAAAAAATCCCTCAATTTTTTTTTGACTAGATTAATAATCATTTAAATTAGCAAAAAAACTAGGGAAAGATACACACCCCTTTTTTGGGCGGTGATGCAAAAAAATTAGGGAAAGACTACAATACGCAACCCTTGTTGAATAGTTTTTTTGGGAAAGACTACAATACACCCCCCCTTTTGACCCAAGTTATCTACCGTTGGATGGGTAGCCTCATTTGGCCTTATTCCACTAATTCAAAAAAGCCAAAAAACCAGCTTATTCCTAAAATCGAGACAGTAACTCTTTCACAATACATCACATAGAAAGCCGTGAAAAGCCAAAAAGTCAAAAAGCTGGCTTAGTGGAACATCCCCTAAAAATATTACGAATCGATTAGTTGTTACCTGAGCAATAAGTGACCTAAGAATCATATTTGTGAAAAGTTACGATTTTTGTCTAAAAGTTACAAGATGCACAAAAATGTTACGAATCATATTTGTGAAGTTCTGTCCAAAAGTTTCAAGACGCACGAAAATGCTACGAATCATATTTGTGAAGAGTCACGATTTTGTAAAGTTATGAGACACACGAAAATCTTACGAATCATATTGCTCAAAAGTTACGAGTTTAGTATAAAGTTAAGAAACACATGAAATGTTATAAATGATTGATTCTCCAGGTCATTTATTATGAGGTGACACAATATGCACTACACAATAGGTGCATATCGTATATATCCTTAAAGCGTTGTATTGTAGCATTTCCCAAAAAATTAATCGACAATAATGTTTTTTCTATTTTCCTCTTTAAAGTTAGCCCGCCTGATGTCTTGGTCAAAGCTACTCTATTGGCCATATATAAGAGCATGTCCAAGAGGCTTACTATTTGCACCTTGTTGGCTACTATGCCTAACCAAACCAAAAAATCATGTTCCAATAAACTTGCTACTTGTCTATCTACTATAGCTTTGTCCCCTTTTGGCTTGGGTTTGGGCCTCAATTTTCTGGGCTTCATTGTTTTCTTCGGGCTATGCCTATTCTTAGGCTTGGGCCACTGGTTTTTGGGCTTCATTTGTATGATTTGGGTATGGTCCGTTTTGGACTTAGACCTTCAGGTTTGGATTTCGGTCCTTTGGGTGTTGTTGGTATCTTGCCAACGGGGTGTGATGCGTTGGTGTCTGATGTGGTAGTGTGTTACCCTTCTTCCCTTTTAATCTTTGTATTTGTTCGAGATTAATACAGTTATTTGCTGTTCAAAAAAAGAAAAAGTGACTAGGCAAAGTAGAAGTATACCTTGTTTTGTACTCCCTCCGTCCCTTTTTAAATGATCCGCTTGGGAAACGTGTATTTTTGTGGACGTTAAAAAAAGCACTTCTGTAGAATGTTTTTAATTTTTTTTGGCACCAAATTAAAGTACTCAATGAGCACTTTAATTTGGTATAAAAAAAATTAAAAAATTATATAGAGAAATATGTTTTTTAGGGGTTTGAAATTACACGTATTCCCATATGGATCACTTAAAAATGGACGGAGGGAGTACTACTTTTGACTAGTTAAAGTGCCTGGTAGTGTTGGAGATGCCTTAAATCAAATATACATACTCCTTCCATCTCATATTGGCTATCTAATACTCTCTCCGTCCCGAATTTCTTGTCCATTTACATACATGCGTATCATTTTTCAGTTGTTTATATCTTTCAAGCTATAATTTTTTTTACAATTTTGAAAACTTTGTTTAATAAAACTCATTGAGAACTATCACACGAGATCCATATCGAATATAGTATATAACTTTATACATTTATAAACACGATTTTGTATTGAGGTATCGAGAATAGTGAAGATAGACAAAAAATTTGGGATGAAGGGAGTATTACTTTCCATGAATGGAAAACTCAGCCTTTTAAAGATACGTACAATTACTGTTAAAAAAAAGATGCATACAATTGATTAAGACACGTCTCTGCATAAATTTGAAGTAAAACTCATTACTCTTATTTTCTGAATCTAAAATTACTTTGAATCATTATCATTGTGTAGTTAGTTTAGAAAACTTTACAAAATCTTTCCAACACTTTTCAAAAACAAATACTCCATCCTTCCCTTTTTAGTTTCTGACACTTCTATTTTGGGCTATTCCTTAATAAGTGTAATGTTTTGAAAAGTTAATAGGTAAAAGATTGTACAATTATACATTTTGCCCCTTTCAAAAATCAGTGGCTAAAGATAAAAGTGGAGATAATTTTGGAAAATGGAGATAAAAATTGATGTGAAAAATGTAAAAGTGAAGGTAAAAATTGATGTGAATGGTATAATGATGATATTTTTTTAATATGTTGGATTTACGAAGCAACACACTTATTAGAAAGAGACGAAGGGAGTAATTCTTTTAGAATCATCCCAGAATGAAATAATAGACGAATTATACGGGATGGAAGGAGTCAGTGAAAATCAAGCAAGTACACTAGCAAATGGAAAGTCTTGCTTGTTATCTTTAGCACTTTTAAAACAGGTATATCAGCTTCACTTGGTTACAAATTAAACTGAATAAGCCCCAACTCAACTGGCCAATGCAAGTAAAATGCTAAATAATAAACACGGCTGAAATTCTCTCCTGTTTACTGAAAAACTGCCAATGGACACTTGTAAGTTGAATTCAGGTTGTGTTAGCTCATGATCCAAACATCTCCTTAAAGTATGATGACGCGGAGCGATCAGGAAGTTTTCCCTTCTCCATCTCCGTTGTTGTGACCGTGCCGGAAGTTGAACATACCACCGAGTCCTCGTCCTTTGGCATGCTGCTCCATCTCTGCAATCTTGTGCTTTAGAAGCTCTAATTCTCTTGCTAAATCTTCATCGCGTTGCTTCATTGCCTAACATAACAGATGATAGAACAGTGCATCTTCGTTAAATATTAATCCAAACCAGACACCAAAATTGAAACAGATTAGGCTTGTAAATCCACTTGTTCCATAAACATACTACCAGTTACTTCAACTTGTAGAAAATCCTGTCAGAGATTGGTATGCACACAATAAAATGTATAGAACTGATAGAGCAGCCAGCGCTCATAGAATGACATACTGTAGACATCATAATCGTTAATGAAATTGACAGAAATTTTACTCGCGTTTGGGGCCTCAATAACCCTTCCACAGTCTCATGATAAGCCCAGAAGCGTCTTTGATACCAATTTAAAAACCAAAAGCACCTGTCCATGTAAAGAACATCGAGATGTTTAACACAATTCATTTTCCCCCTTAATTAGTGATGTAGGTGAAGAGGTAATGGCCATGGGCATGACTTCGCAAAAAACCATGACATGCAACAAGGAGCATCTACTAATCAGAGCACCTTGACTCTGTCCCTCAAAGAAGTAGAAATCCACAGAACGGAGCACCATCTGAAGGCCACTTAACATAGTTGCGAAAACAAAACGAACGGGGAACGAAAAGTTATGATCATGGAATAAGACAAATCAACCTGTATTTCTTGTTTTCTCTGTTCCTCCTTTCTAGCTTCTGACCTAGCACTGCGTTGCACCTCAAATATAATAGCAGTCCCTGCAACCTAATAAGGGAAGAAATATTAATGGTATGCCCATTTTCGCCTTGAGACGCCATAAAACTATAAATTCTCTAATACTGTCACATACATAAAGTACAGAAGGAGACGGTAATTGCCTCACGAACAAATCAAACAAGAACCAGAACTAGAACCAGAACCATAAGTGAATATGTCCAAGGCAGTATCCAGGTCCCACTAATGTATCATATAACAAACTGGTATGTATCAATTGGCCAAGGAGAACACAGAAAACAAAATTCATGTGGATGGGATTCGAAGATTACAAACAACTATATAAAAGACGCCTGCAAGTGCCAAAATTGAAATCCCATCCATGATCCACCCTATGAGGCACAAATGCTCCAAAAAGTCCCCTTACGAGTATTGGATAACCACATGTGCTCTGATGGCCCCTGATACAGATCAAATATGACAAGAAGGATCCACAAATTTCAATTTTGGATACAGGAGAATACAGGAGCGGTACTTTTTGGATATGGCAAGGTTCATAACAGCTTCTTTGAAATTTTATGGGGTCAAACTGTAAACAAGGAACCCTTTATGCAACTAGAAGGCGGCAACCATGTACACTAATTCATCCTAGAAAGAAGAAAAAGCTCTAGAGCTGCATCATTCTTCAAACGCAAAATGTAAAAGGCCACACTAGATTAAAACAAAGCAGAGAGAGATCAAAGGTCAGTCCACAACGTTGAAGACGTGATGAGGAAGAAGATCAAAGTCTGCTACAATAGTAACTCCAAGGTCAATTGACTCTCTCTCTCTCGTTTATTTGGAACAAGTTCCGATTTCTGTTGCTACTTGGCAGAAATACTTTTCCTACCGATAAAGAGGACAAGTACCACTTCAAACCCTAGTTCTACCGAACCAACTAAGTTAGCAATATAAAACTGGTTCTTCATTTCCCCTATGTGCTCAATTGCAGAGAAGAGGTACCCTTCCTAAGAATATTTGGTTGAATACTTGAATATAAACGGAAAGCCAGTGGGCACAAGGCTTCTATACTAGAAAACAAATTTTCAAGGGAGTCAACACACTTACTAAGTAGCCGATCAAAAAAAAAAAAAAAAGAGCAGCACACTTACTAAGTACAGAATGCAAGCTCCCAGTTTAAAACTTTTCCTTTCACAATATAACTCCCTTGCGTATTTAAGCTGAATACAACTCAAATGGAAGTTAATTTTTAAGTTGTCATGATTCTAGTTGAAGTTTTCACCAAAATTATCAATCACCTGTCATGGTAAAACCACTCAAGAGAGTCGGAGTGTTTCTCACTCCAGTCATCGTTCGTACATACACGGTACATGGCTCATCTCTCTCTTAGCCCCCGAGATAGGGCTGGGAGATTTAAGTCATTGGGATGCATGGATGTGTGGCCAATTGAGAAAGCAGTTGGCTGATGAAGACATACATTACTCCATAACAGAAAGAGAAAAAACAGTAGGGGCTCCAGGTTCCTATTAAAATGCTTCTCCATTGCTGTCAAAACTCCCACCAACTCTAGCACTCGAGTCCAACTCTAGCACTCCAGTTGGGCTACATGAACTGCATCAAGCATACCCATGGACCAATAAAAAAATCACTGTAACCTACCATTTACATGAGAAGTCTGATCATCCAAAAAAGAAAGGTAGTTTCAAAGGTACTTGATCCATAGAAGCTTCTAGACACTTATGGGCTCACGTCCATGAATACTGGCAAGCATGCACAACAAATTATTACTGCTCATACAGTGGAACGTGTCCTTATCAATCACCAGTCAGCGTTCACATGTAAATTATTAGTACAATACCCTGAAACCAGCTGTTCCAGAATTTAGTGACCAATGCCCACAGGTATGAAACACATTACAAGCATAATCAATCTCAAAGAAGAACTTGGCTAGTTGGCTGGATATGCAATCAACTGAATTTCGTAAAGGACTTCATCCTAAAAAAACAGTAGAAAATTACATGATAAATTATTACCGTAAAAACAAAGAGTTCCCCAAGAATATCTGCAGCAGCTTGGACGGCATTCTCCTCATTTAGAGGCTGAATTGCAACATCAGTTGCATGACCATACATGCTTCTTTGCATGTTTACACTGAATCGATGGTTTGCCTGACAAAAAATCATCACACAAAAAAGTCCAGATGTCATCAGACCGTATTCCACACATATATCCAGAAAGAGTTAAAAAGAAAATGAAATAGAAAATTACAAGTCCATTAATATTTCATCAAGGTTACGGCAAGGTATGATTTAAAAAAAAAAAATACAGAATTACAGGATGGATCCAGGGTAAGGTAAGTGACGATGACATCAATGGTATTTATGCTGATGAAATTATAAGTAAATGTCCAATGCATGAGATCCTGAAACATCCACGTCCTTCTTAGAATTTCGACAAACTATGAGCCAGAAGTTATATTCATACACAGTCAACAAAACACAAACCAATGACAGAGTAGATATAGCATTATACTTTCTAAGCGGTATAGCATGACACAACAATAACACCTCAACACAGGCTGAAATCAGACTACTTGGTTCCAAAGTGGCATACTCCAATTCATTTAACACCGTCTCCCTTTTTTCTTTTATCACGTAAGGCATGCCCGATTTGCATATTTAAAAACAATCAGGAACGAATATGGGTTTTGAAACTAATCAAGAACATGGTCACTACCCATCATCAATTGAGAAAACAATTATAATCAAATCAACTAAACAAAACGGTATAGCTTAAATTCTAAGCCAACACGCCGTTCGTCCAAAAACATTACTCCAGCAATCTACATACGCAGTAGGCTAGATATGTAAAAATTCTAAGCAGGCTATCACGAAAGCCATGAGGAGGAAAAAATAAAAAATACGGTCAAGCTTACGTCCACCTCGGGAATCAATCCCTCCGTCCACTAGGGACCAATTAAAGCATGGACCGGCCCGAAAGAGTTGATAGAACTTTTGAGAGGTTTCAACACATGGGTTATTACACTTCGGGAAATTACGATCACGTATAACATATAGAATCATAAATAAATAAATAAAGTGAGGGAAATTGATAGAAATGGAAGGAGGGGGACCTGGGCAATGTCAATTATGAATTTTCGAAACTTTGGGTGCTTTCCAGCCTCTTTCTTTAGCCGATTAGCGAAGGGTTTGCACGCCGTTCGAAGAGCTAGCGTTCCCAGCTTCAAAACTGGTAGTATCATCTCTCTCTTCGACTACTCCCCGTCTCTACGAGAAACGCCAAGCATGCTGTATGCGAGCATTGAGAGCTCACACACCATCTGTTCGACGTTTGGATTCTTAGAGTGGAACGAACGCTACCGATTTGGGCCACAAGAAGCTTCTCCAGGATACAGGGTGAAGAAAAGTTGTCCAGTTTGCCGTAATAATTCTTTTGAATTATTATGATTGTTTGCCTTTTTCAGTTATTCGTTAATTTCTTTTCCCTCCATTTTTCTTTTTGAGCAACAGAAACATATAAATAGTCATAACAAAATACTAGTACACAGTACAAGGGACCCAAAAGGTCGAAGAGCTGTATTATTGGTTTGTTTCTTTGACAACAATGCAAAATGTAAAAAATTAGGATCATAATTTTAAAAATTTTAACGGTTTGTCTGTTCCTAAGCGTCTTACTAATTTTTCCTATACTCGGTATAATTGCTCTTGTATCATATGTATTTTTGCTAAAAAGTCAATCGAAAGAAAGAAACGGATCTTGTTGTTATGCTTGCCCAGACCTATTTTCTCTTTTTTCTAAGGTGGTTGGATTAATGACAAGAATACAAAATTTAAGAGAATTTTAATTAGACATCCTAAATCAATACTACCATTATGATTTCATCCTGTGTGTTTTGAATCTTTATGGTTCCATCCTGTAAATAGATTATGGGACCATTGTGCCCTTAATAATTAATTTAGTATTAATTAATCTAGTATTGCATTACTAATTAGAATACCAAAAATTCCGGACCATGAGATACCTAATATTCCGGACTAATCTAGTATTGAAATTTATTATATGACTATCTATATAACTATTCATTCCATACAGGAATATCATGCCAATCTTTCCAAACAAATGAAGCCAATCTTTCCAATTTAAAAAGAGGATATCACACTAATCTCCTCCTGTTTTCAAGCCATCTCTCTATCTCATATTACTTCCCCATTTTTTTCCCATCAGCAAACTTTGATCCAAAAATCAACTCACCTCCGTTGTCGTTTTCAACAGTTAAGTCGCGGCCTTGATAACATCTTTCTCTCCGTGCAGATCACCCACGCACCCCCCCACCCATATTACTTTCCCTTTTTTTGTCCATCAGCAAACTTCGATCCATGAATCGACTCGCCTCCATTGTCGTTTCTAGCAGTGAAGTCGCCGCGTGCCATGGTGCGCGCCGCCACCGAACTCGGAATCAATTGATCTCGACGGCGACGGAAAAACCCAACGACACGTGAAAAACCCAACGAGGAACCTTTCAATCTCGATCGATCTTGCAATCTCGTTTGATTATTGTAATCTTTTGATTTTTCTGTATGGTGGTGGTGGATTCCGGAACTTGTTAATGGCGGTATTGTTTTTCTCGATTCAATGGTGGTTTCTTCCGATTCAAGGCTGGTATTTTTCTTTGATACAGTAAGAATGGTAAATCAGTAAACCATGTTCACATGCCTTTGAAAGATGGTTATTCCATACAGTGAACATGGTTTACTGATTTACAATTTTGGTGATTTGATATGTACAACCAAAATGGTAAATTAGTAAACTATGTTCACTGTATGAAATAAACGACACGTGAACATGGTTTATTAATTTTTCATATTGGGTGATTTGATACAATAAAAGATGGTTTACTGGTTTACCACTTCGGCACTTCGGTGATTGGGCAAAGTAACACGATAATGATTCAACCATGTTTTTCATGTGATTTCATGGTGCATTAATTTACCATATGTTTCATGTTTTTTTATGGTTTTTTGTGGTGTATTAATGATAAGCCCCTAATGTTGTATATATCCGGGCTTATCTCGCTCGTCTTGATCACACACACGTGCATTTTGTGCTTTTATATGATTGATTCTGTGCGAGTTGTGTTTTTTATGAGTTTCAGAAAATCGGAGCTAAAAGGACGTGTCCAAAGCTCCAAATAATCCCCGCTTGTATCCGGAAGTATCCAAGGTCCCTCAACGCCATGGAGGACAATCATCAAAGCTTAGAAGTCGATTCAATGAGCTTTGGAAGGTGCAAGGAAGGCCCAAAACAAAGGAACAAGAAATCTGGAGCTATGAGCCTCGAGAAAATCCGACACATTGATAGTAAAAGGCTCATTTCTCTCAACATACAAAGGCCATGAAGATGAGGTCAATTGGGTTTGAAAGTAGACTCATAGAGCTTTCCAACGGTTCAAGAAACACTGCATTCCGAGTTCGGATGAAGCCGGGGCGTGCCC
>JAXBDA010002871.1:0-38879 GCA_036023075.1 Gaultheria prostrata | reverse complement strand
GTATCAGTTTTTGCAGAGCGAAAAACTGTGTGAGAGGCAAGAGAAAACCAATCTCAGAGAGATTGTGAGAAGACTTGTACTCCTTGATTTGATTTCATAGTGGACTGGTGTGGCTCCCGTGGTTTTTTCTCGCGTTGAGGTTTTCCACGTATATCTTGTGTCTCGCACTTTCTTTCTGTTTTTTCATTACGCACGTATTTGTTTGTCTTTGCGATTTCTGTGATTCATTGTTCCCAAGATCCGTAGGGGCGTTGTGGGGTTGCGATAAATCCTAACATTTTAGACTTCAGTACTCTCTATAGGTACTTCCTCTAGTGTATTCATACCAGTTTCCTTCTGTACGTAATGTTTGCATTTGTTATATAGCTTGATATATCTGTGTCATTCCTAACTGTGGTGACTTAACTTGGTATCGGAGCTTTGGTTTATGGAATTATATGGGAGTTCTTGTCGTTCCTTATTGCATTGTGGTTCTCCCATTTGCATTCAGTTTTCGGTCTGCATAGGTATGTTTACATCTCTACGTGGAAGAAATGGTTGCACGTCAGCACGTGAGGGAGGGCGTTGGATATCTGGCAATATAAACAACTTAAGCTTGTAGACAATAATTGGTGACTTAACAGAATGCACATGTGGTTTCAGATAAAACTTTTATAGTTGATTTAAGATGATTATTTGTTGAATTTCGATGTACAATTCCGTAATCGAAGAGCCATCACCCTGTTTAGTTGGGTTATGATGTTGTTTCCCTCATACTCATCAATATTATGAGACCGAGGATTTTGAAGTATGATGGGAGATACGGTTTATATAAATGTACAAAGAACTTCAAGTGAAAAATTAGACTACCAGTGTTTATCTCAAAATGCGAAGTTGTGTTATATTGTCTCTACTAGATCTGCTTGTAATATTATCCAATCAGAAAATCCGTGTGCAAAAACTGTATCTGGATGGTTTATGGTGCATGCACAGGTTCTAGCCTCTGAAACGATTATGGTTCTACAACAAATAAAATGGCAAACGAGCATGGATTGGAGTACCCAGTTTGTGGAATGGCTCCATGAATTGATGTCGAGATAAAAGATACCTTTGTCCCGTTTGAAGTTCGTTCCTTTGTCCAGTCTAAGATTGCAATTTACCGGTCTATTTGGTCCCATTTATAGGTGGTAAGGTTAGTGTTTTTGAGTTCAAGTTGAAAAATTTACTATCTTCTTTTGTCAAGGTTATGTTCTCAGGTTTCTCTACCTCCAATGACTACTCGCAGGGTAAATTGAAGATTAAAAGTTTTGGTGGGGCCTTAAATCGCCTAATGCTGAAAGCAGATATATGGAGTAGATGCCGTTTTAAATTTTCACAATGCGAGGTAAAATGCCACTGGGCTAAATTATGTTTCTTGTTCTTTGTCAAGCATCATTTCATAATATTTCTATGTAACTTCACTTGTAATTATTTCTCCTTCTTGCACGCAAATTGGGCTAATGAATTCTTAGAAACAGTTGCTTAGTGCTCCCATGTCCGTACTTGCTCTTGTGCATGACCTAGCTAATGAAAATTAAGTCCAATATCTAATGGAACACTGGATTTTTAACAGCATAACAAGATAGTTCTCAACAGTTCAATCAACATTTTCAGCATTTAAAATCTCTCACACTAACTAGGACAAGCACTAAAATCATTATACTTGAAACCACAACATTCATGTCACACTGGGAGATGTAGGACCGACACCTTTATTCTGCTTAATTTACACGCGCTCACATCATCAACAATAACAAGCTAAAAAGCCACCAACACACAGTATCTTATCAAACACCACATGGAACACTCCTTACACAAGAGGATACAGCTAATTGCCATTTTTGTTCAGCTTCTGCTGCTCTACAGCTCCAACACCAAGTCTACATTGCAAATAGGGAGAAGGGGTGAGGAACATTTGCATCAATATTGGAAGTTTGGTAGGGTCGCCTTTAGGAATTTATGTTATGTTCTTGCAATCAAATAACAATGAATTGATTTATGAAATAAGTAACACACGCTTACAGATATATGCACTAATATATACAAATATTAGAAATGTTAAACTGAGAAGTGATGATGCACGGAATTATTATCTATGGGCAACTCTGAAAACTTAAACACGGACATGTTAACTTATTTTTTTGTATCTCACGTGGGACACTCTTGATTGCTGGAAACTAAAGGTGGTTGGGATATACTTACAGTCTGCATCTGTTTTGATCCACTGCTCCCGCTTCTTGTTCATACCACTGCTGTTGAGCCCCTTAAAGGTTACGTTCAAGCTGGTGGTTTCCTTCTTAAATATAGCTCTGAGAGGAGACCTGCTGTTGTATTTCTCTTGGGAAGGCAGACCTCCCTTGTTATAGCCACCGTCCATGGAATTTTCGTTAATCTCACTATTAAGTGACTTCTTGAGCTCCTTCTCCTCTGCATTGGATCTCTCAGGATGGACTTTTTTGTGAAACATTCTAAGAACCTGCATGCCAGACATAAGATAACTATAAACTTAAGTGAGTAGTGATGTATTCTACAGTTTCAATTGCATTCCGCACTTTCCAACTTCCATTATAAGGCAGTCTAGAATTTTAAATTTTGTATGTGTGGTGGTATATTATCTAAAAGGCTAAAATAAAACCTGTTAAAAGCATCCAACTCATAACCAATTGATTTGAATGGGGAAGCAGGCCCGAGTCATATACTGGTTCTGTAGGTGATAATTAACTTATGTGGGACAAGCTCTAACAAAACTATTTTCCAGTTGAGCCATCTGTTGAAAACTGCTAATATGTCACAGTCGCAAGATATCTTTTGGTTGATTATGTAGATTCTCAGGTGGTATTCGATGGCAATATGTGCCTTGCATGTATCTGCACAATGGAATTTGCTGATGTGACTTTATGGCGTAAAACCCAGGTTACTTCTCATAGCATGATCATTGTGGTCCACTTTGATAGGGCCACCCAAGATGAGACACCGATTGTGAATTGCCAAAGTGGTCAAGTGGCAACAGAATATGACCTTCTGTACCATCTGATTAATTCTATGACTAAGACAGTCCTTCATTTCCTTACTTCTGTTACATTTCAGGGTAGATATTTGACATTTCAACTTTGTAAACTGTAGGTAAGCACTTACGGGACCACTGTTTGATGGCTAATTCATCATAGATTATATATTTTTAAGAAAAACCGGGGTGACCAACCTTGGGGAGTTTCCTCTTGGTTGAAGGAGGATCAGCAGTTGCACCACCAGTATCTTTAGAGCTTCTTGGAGGTGGAGAGGAGTGGAGCTTTGTTAGCATCTTCCTAATGAACTTCATGGGATATGATTCCTTAGCATGGTTCTTTATTTTTTCGCATTTACTAGTAGAGTGATCATGTCCCATGTTATTCATCTTAAAGAGCTGCCCAAGAGATGTCCTCTCTTTCTCCACCTGCATGTTTGACTCTAGCAGTTCAATTGAAGAGCCAAATAGGTATTCCTGGAGTGGACATCCCCCGTTACCTTCGTACTCTTCATTGTCCACCCCTTCAATTTGCTTACCACATATGGTAATTATGCTGACGTAACTGCTTCTCTCTGATGGTTCATCACCCACCTCTTTAGCTTCAGCCTCGAGTAACTTCTCCAGTTCATCATTGATAAACTTCAATTCATTCTCTGTTGCCTCTGCATTTTCCTCAGTTATTTTCTCAAAAGGCATGGTAAATGTTGGTGTTGAGGGCTCTGTAAGGTTTTGTTCCAGTCCGAGGGTTCCAATCATGAGAAAGCCTTCAAAAGGTGTACTGATCATAGTAGACCACTCTTCTTCAGAAACCTCTTCCAACCTCTTCGTTTTGAGCTCCGTGGGAGACTTTTCGCAGCAAAAGGTTGGCTTTGGATAGTATTCTTTTTCATAAAGGGATGGCTGTGTTGAGAGGCAACCATATGGGTTCCCTGCAACCAGACATGAAAAGAAGTTTTTTAACAAGATTTACAGCTTGTGTTCTTTCTTTCTTCCTTCTTTGCATGAAATGGAGATAGAGACCATCAAAGTGGCTGCAGTCCCTAACATGTGGACTTTTTTGTCAGGAGATTGGGAATCGATGCCAAAACATCAATGTTACTGTAAGTGCCAATGGTACAGGTTCATGTGCATAGGATCATTTTTGGAGAGGGGGCAATTTTGTAGAAATACATTTTAGCAAATTTATGAGCAATCACTGGGAAAAATTCAATGCATTAATTCTAGGCCTTTAAAGTGGTCCTAGAATTCATCGGGCTAATTTTTTAGAAGCGGATGCCAATGAAAGACGGAAAAAAAAAAAGGAGAGAAAGATAAGCTATCGTAGGGATTTTCTGGTAGGGAAAGTGGAAGACAGCGGGAGTACCAGTTGTGAATTCTTTGAATGGCTCGGTGCTGTTTTGCCTTAACTTACGGTGCATCCAACCCAGTAACTGCAACATTGACATGCAAAAGATGAAGATACAAGGGTTGATTATGTTCATACTAAATAAGGAAGAATTTGGACTCACCTTCATCTCAAACTTCCTTTTAGAGGCCTTGATGATAAATTGTCAAAAGAAACAGGATGGAGATAGGTCGTGGAAATGGGATTTTGAAAGGAGAGATTTGGCACTGGTGAAACAGGG
Source organism: Gaultheria prostrata (assembly GCA_036023075.1). NCBI lineage: Eukaryota > Viridiplantae > Streptophyta > Magnoliopsida > Ericales > Ericaceae > Gaultheria > Gaultheria prostrata. The sequence continues at coordinate 34,229 of JAXBDA010002871.1, read as the reverse complement.
CAATAATAGATGAATTCTTTCAATCACGAGGGCTAATGACTATGCACCTTCTAGTGGCTAGAAGGGTCTGAGATAGAATTGAACTCAAAAATACAGAAGGAAAGGAACAAGATTTTGGTTGGCCATTCTCTGTCAAGATGAAATCAGGTGGGCAAGTTGAAAAGCGCATTCAAGACCCACAAGTTGGTGTTTATCTCCCTTTATGTATTTGCATGCTTGGAGTTGGTAGCACGATACACACATGCTTACGTAGTTGGCCACTCATCCACACAGGTGTCCACTTGTTAATCCGAACAAGCTCCTCCATCATGTATGTCACACTTATGATGACTTTTTGCATTAGGTTCCATAGCAAAATTCTAGTTGCTGAGGATACACTTGATAATAGACCAGGCAGAAACCCGACTGTGAGTCGTGGGGACTCTACAGATTCTTTCATAGAATGCTGTTGGCCCAAAGATAGTTTGGGCAATGATGCCAATGAAGTGAGTCCGTCTTAAAGATTTAAAGGTTTTCGGTTCGGTTGAGCTTTTTGTGAATTTGTCTTCGGAAAGGGCTTAGATAATGAACCTGTACAAATGATGTGGATAATTGCAAGTATTGGTATCAGTAACCAAGTTAAGTTCAATTAACAATTTGATTTTTCTGGCATATCGTAGTTTCTGGATATTGCAGTTAAATGACCACTTTTCTATTGCAAGTCCACTAGTCTAGTTTTCTTGTTTGTAAGAATTCTCGTGGTCATTGTAATATTTTCAGGATTATTATTGCAACAAAGGATTACTTGGCAATGTCAGTACCTGGTTATTAGTTTGTTGTTCGAGAGTAATGGTTATATTGGCTGTTAAGCTATCACAAAGTTGAATTCTTTTAACTTTTTTTCCCGGTAGCTAACAAGATAAAAGATAAATCAAGAACGGGAACACTGAAAAAACTAAGCTGTTTGAACTCGATATTGAGAGATCAGAGATGTGCACCACATGTGAAGTTTGCCTGATTTCTGTTGTAGGTCTATAGCTGCGAATTACCATGTGCTAAAACCTATGATGATCTTCTTTCTGCATCTTCATCTATAATTGTTTTGACCTGTGTTTGGAGTTCGATTAAATTTTGCTACATTTGGGACTCATGACAACCTAGCATATTCTCTCGTCACATCTACATTCTATTGTAGTACTTCCTTTTGACATATAGTCAGTTCACAGACAGAATCACACTCTTTTGTGGTGATTGACCAGTTGATTGTGATCCACGACACTATTTACAAACAGAAGCTTTCGCTGATTTTCATGGAATTGCTTTCGGTCCCTCAAAGATTGAGTTGTTGGCTTTGTTGAAACACTAGTATCTCTGAATAGAAATGATACAAGAGAGAGCTATTACCAGCTTAGTGACAAGCTATGCAGCCATCTTTGATTCGTTTCTATTATTTTTCGCAAGTTTGTCTCATAATGTATGGAAGACAGCAACCAATGCACCATGAGTTGTGTCATTATTCGGAAGTGATAACTGTACCTATGTGGGATGCTTTCAATTTTGCATCATTCGGTACATCCTGTAAAACACGGCTGATGGTAACTTTGAGTTTTGTCTTTTGGTTTCTGATGGCAGTGTGAATGACGCAGTATAATGTTTTGATGCTGCTACTGGTACTGGCCCGGTTTCCCATTTCGAATTTCCTGCTGCTTGTTGAAATTGGATCAACTAGGATTTCTGTGGGTGAATTTCTGGTTGAAGGTATGCACTCCCGCAATATATGATTCACAGCTTTTTTGTATGGATGTTTGTGGTACATTATGTTTAACAGGTAATGACTGGAATATTAGTTATGCTACACAACAATTGTCTGGCTGTTAAGAAGTTCAGTCAGTCTTATTCACGCAATAATGCTTATTATAAGCTTGTAAGATGAAAGATTTGACTGGGAAGTGGAACTAAAGCTTTCTTCCAATTTGAGGGTAATTAGGTACGGGGTGGGGTCAAATTTAGTGGATCTGGATGACAAAAAGGAAAGATTGTTCTGTCATTCATAGGGGTGCAAACGAGCCTAGCCGAGCCGAGCTTTGTAGTATTTGAGCTTTGTAGTTTTGATGACGAGGTTATTTGGGAATCCTGTTTTGACAGCCGGTGGGTAACCTTTCTTTTCCCAGCAAAGTGAAATTGGCACACTCCTGCCACATGAAGATGTCCTAAACTCCATTATTGCAAATATAAAAACTGGTGAAACAGGCTTCTAGATGTGGAGGCATCCCCTCATTTTTAGCAAGGCAACAAGATGCTAGAAAACGAGGCAAATGACCACTTGAGGACCGAAAGATAAAAGAATCACCTACCCCATGCTCTTTGTTCCCCGAATCAAACAACCACAAGGCGATGCCGGGCCGTTCCGGTCACTTTCATCCGGTTGGAATCCCCCCTCCCCAGACCATGAAAAAACCATTCCTCTTTGTGGTTGAAAGATTTTCGGGCCGTGTGTTTCTGAGGATCGTTGTCATTGCTTTCCACTCTGTTTACGATCGAGTGTAAGAGAGGTAATAGGTACGCAATCTTCTTTGGGCAGGAGGGGACAAGACAAGGACGGAGCTAGGATTTGTTAGTGGAGCTAAATACCCAAAGCTATTTAAGGAGTGTGATTCTTAAGTACGTTTTTATTAAAAACATGGGGGTTAGGCACCTCTTTCAGTGTTTTTGCCCGAGTTTACCCATCCATGGAAATCATTGATATAGTGGGGGGCAAATGTGTCGAAAATCTAATTAAAATGACGGATACTCCAAAAAATATATATATATATTTTTTTTACCTCAGTGTAGTCACCCCGTTTTGCTCTTTCCCTTTGCCTGCGGAATATGGTGATCACCTCGTGGCAACTTTTTATGGGCGTGACCATATGAGCCGTTACCCTCTGGAATCCGGTCAAGAGGGGTGCCCTTTACCTTTTTTTTTTTTTTTTGGGTTCTTGTGCAGTTGTTGACTTTCTTTAGATGGAAAGGCTCTTGGCGCTTGAGGCGACATCCTTGCCATTGGGCTCGGTAAAGAAATTAGCCCATTGCGAATTTGCTGAGAACCCAAGGCTCGGCCCATTACGTATGGCCCATTAAAATAAGAACCGTAGTAGAGGGCTGATAGGCCTAGCTTTTCTCTTTGGTTGCATTTTTTTTTTTCTCCATAATAGGACTATTTATTAGGTTGTCTTGAATCCGGCTTGTCTTTCGGACTTTAATGACGATTAACATAGTTTTTAATGGTCCAAATTTGCTAAAAGTTTTGTACGGGTAAGATACTTGATGCAAATTGAATCATTTATTGTCGAGATAAGCGGACATATGCTTATATAGTTCCTATGTCTTTTACTATACTACTAGTTTTGGTACATTTGTGGCAGACTTCTACAGTGTTGATGCAACGATCCGTTCTTGTAATTCTCGTGATATATATCAACGCAAATTTTCTCGTCATATACAATGATAGAGGTACAATTATACATTTCCAGTATGGCTTCAACAGACTCACGTGGTGTGTGGAGCCCAAGGCTCGGCTCATTATGTATGGCCCACGGGCTCCACACACTATGTGAATGTGTTGGAGCCATGTTGGAAACATAATTATTGTACGCCTATCATTTTTGGTGATGGTAAATCGATTGCAATTTTTTAAAAAAATGCAAATAATTGGGAACGGTAATGGCTTCCCAAAGTAGATTCTTTTGACTTGCATACCACCCAGGTGTCGAAGTAGTGACCACTCAAATGGCTAATCCAACAATTTCCACCCCTAATCTATCCCCATTAGAAATTCACTGATTTTCCAAATCTACGAAGATAAGCATATAAGAATATATCACCGCCCTGTTTGTTTCGACGTAAAATAGTACTCTCTCCGTCCCAAAATGTTTGGCCAAAAACACTATTCACATCTCTCAAAAAAATATCTTTATTTTGTAATTTATACTACTTTTTACGATTTGAAAATTTTTGTTTAATAAAACTTAGTAAAATCTATCAAACAAAATCCATATTGCATAAATAATTCATTATACCTTCAAAAATATAGATGATTTTTTTAAAGGTGTGAATAGTAGATGTGTGCCAAACATTTTGGGACGGATGAAGTATTTTTTAGTAAAATATTTTACTCATTTTCCGTTATTTGGTTGGATAAAAGCTATGTAAAATGTTTTCTAAAGTAAAATACTGAGTGAAAATGATTTCCTCTCAAATTACCCGTAAGTCATTTCTGGTGTCTTTTGATGCCAGCCTTCTCACTCGCTTTCTTCAAGGCCTGTTTGTTACATGGGATGGAGTGGGTTAAAAAAAAAAAAAAAACATGTCGGTAATACTTAGTATTTTTCAATGGCTATATTCCGATGAACACAAATACCGGATATGAATTTTCTCAATCCATTAATATCCTAAGCAATATCTCAAAATTTTCATATCTCACTCATAACCCAAGAAATTTCATATTTCCTTATTTTATCACCCGTCAAACAAAAGCCCAAGGCTCCGGGAGAACTAGGCACAGTTTATTAAACATGATTTAAAGACAGAGAGAAAGTACGTGGGATCAGTGGCTATCCTCCCCCTAGTCTCCTTCCTCCCTTATCTTTTCTTATCCTACTTTTACTGTTGTGTTTTGTTCTAGAAAATATATTTGCAAACCAAACACAAGGAAATACTTTATGCAAAAATTATTTTTCCAAAATCATTTTACAGAAAATATTTTTAGTCGTAAAAAGTTTAACGTCGGAATAAACGGAGCCTATATTCTTCCCCACCCCCCCCTCTTTTTTTTTGCCACGTTTCATACACAAATATGTCTGCAATCATCTAATGTCAATGGATCTCACACGCATCGTGTCGGACCTATGTGCATTACTGGGTCCGAACATATTTAGGTTCATTTGTGTCCATTGCTCGGTCTCGGTTCAAGTAACTCTCGTCGGCCTAAGTATCGAAGAAATTGAGAGAGAACAATTGGTTGAGTAGGACTTCTACTTTTGGTCAAGCATCTGTTCTTTTTCTGCTAGATTATTATGCGAAGAGAAGAATGTCGAATCAATGGAAGTACTGATACAACAACATATGGTAGACTTTTTTGCATCTGAAAAGCTAACCTTATGGTACAAATGGTGTGAATCAAGAAATACTACTATACCAAAACAAAAACGGAAAGGATAGCTCATAAGAGAGATGTGACATGAGGAGATAAATGGTGGAGGGATGTCCCATCTTGTTGAAACGACTCACTGCTTTAATGAGATTCTGCCTACCCCTCCGATAGAAAAAATTCGCACTCGAAATTCGCATGGAAAAAATTCGCACCATAAAATTCACCGAGTCGTTCGGAAACAGGTGCTATGGCGGCAGCGAAAAATCTAACAATTCCAAATCGCCATTTCTGGGTGTAAAAGGGCTATTTATCTGAGTTTTTCCATCTTTTTTGAGTTTTTCCAAATCGCAATTCCGTAATTTTTTATTTTTTCGTAACTTATTTTGGGAAATCCAATTCGCAGCTCTCTCCTGCTGCTTATGGTTTTATGTCACCACTATCGACATTCGAGGAAGGTGCAGCACACACACACACACACAGAGAATTGGAGAAGGCGGTGGATATGGCCAACGGGCATAGGGGTTCTACGCCTCTATTGTTCTTGACCAAGTGGGTTTGTTGATGGTCATGAATTTTGCATTTACGGAAGGCAAATATAATGGGAGTAGTTTGAGTATTTTGGGGCGGAACATAGTGTTTTCCACCGTGAGAGAGAGTTGCTAGGTGGTGGGAGGCACCAGGCTTTAAAAGGGTATTATAGTAATCTAAACTAGCAACTGGAGTTACAGGTAATTACTCCCTCCGTCCCAAAATGATAGTCCATTTTGGGACTGCGTGCCATTTTCAACGGCTTATATCTTTTAATGTGAACTTCAAAAAATATGCATTATGGATCTTATTTGATAGATCTCATTGAGAACTTTAATACGGTGCGAAAAAAATTCAAAAATTATTTCGATAAATACATTATTTTTTAGTTTGAAATTGCACGTAGTTTCGTAGTGGACTATCAAATTGGGACGGAGGGAGTAAAATACTGACATTGACTTGGAGGGAATTAGAATCAGCAAAACTAGACCTAACGGTAAAAATCTGTTTATTGACGAGCTCGAAATCGGCCCAATCTTGGTGGGATGAAACGGAATTACGTTGTGGTCAAGACTCACCACCCTAAATCATGACCAATGATGGATTTTTGCCTAATTCCTTTGTTTAGGCCTTCAATTGGAAGTTTTATCATTTTAGAAAATGTTTAGAATTTCAATTGCTCTTAGGTATAATTCCGTTTTAGTTGATTTCAGTTGGGAAAGTCTTATTTTTCTTTTCAGTTTTCAATTTTAGTAGTTTCCCTAATTTTCAGGATACTTTATTTTTGAGTAATGTTTGATAGAGTTTCCCTATAAGAAGGGCTGTAATCTTTATTATTCAGTAACTTTTATTCAATAAACAACTCTAGGTTTTATCTCTCTTCTTGTAAATTCAAGAATACTCGTGGATTCGAGTGCCCATCATATGGATTAAAGCATCTCTAGTGCACTATCTAAAAAATATTTGTTAAAGTGTATATCTAAGCACATGTGGGGCCTTATTTTATGTGCTAAGAACTTAGCTAGCTAGCTAAAGAAGAATGCACTTTAATGGGCTACCTATGTATGTTCATTACAGTATCTTTTAGAGTGGGATCCACTTTAATGCTCTTGGTCCCATAAAAATTTCCTTCTTCATCTCTCTCTTCTTAAGTCTATCCCCAAATTTAGGTAGTGAGTTTAGGCACTTTAGGGAGTGAAGGGTGCCACATAGGATTGTAGGGAGTTAATTTTTATGCACTAGAGAGCATTTTTTGAGTTTTTCTTAGTTAGCTAGGTAGGGCATTGTGGACGGCCACTTCCGGTGTGTTTTGAAAATATGAGTCGCCACCCGGGATTTAATTTAGAAAATCTTTTTGGTACCTGAGAAACCGTTTAAAAATAATTGATGACTCTTGTGCCGTTCGGAAAAGATTTGATCCGCGAAAAAGATTCTTTTTGGGTCCGGAAGCCAAGTTACGGGCGGGGAAGCTTTTTTTGGAAAAGCACCCCGCTCACCCGGAATATTCCCGGTCTCTACTAAATATTTGTGGGGTTTTCTTTTTAAAATATTTTATCGAAAATCTTTGACAATTAATCAAATAAATAACAGAAAATAACAGATAAATGAAATTAAATGACTACATAGAAATAAAATAAAATGAAGGGGCTAAATGTTAATAAAAGAAAATTTAAGGGAAAAAGTGTAATTTTAAAAATGTAACTCGGACCAGAGGATAAGAAAATAGGGGAGGTTTACTGGAAAACAGGGGAGAGCAGGGGAGAGTCGCCCGGCTCTTTGGAAGAACCGTCCGGCTCTGATGTAAGAGCCGTCCGGTTCTGAATCAGGGCCGACCGGCCCTCCGGCCGTTTTTGACAAAATATTTTCTATCATCGGGAAAGGATGAAGTTTGACTAGAAAATTGGTTTTCTTTATACAAAAACTCTCCTGAGAGGAGTGTCAATATTTGGAAAATGTTTCGGGGAAGAAATGTATCCCGAGAGAGGATCGAACCGTGCGATTATGCCGAAAAATTTGCTCGTTTCGATACCTCGAGATGATTTTTGCTGTAAATAAAATCTCCTGAATCCAAAGATAACTACTGGAGTTATTCCGGATTCGGGAAAAGACCCCTCAAAGGACCGCGGTTATGGAACCCGGTCCTAAAAATACGATTTTATACCTTGATTTGATTGATTTGAACGCCGAAAGAAACTGGTTTTTCCTTGAGTTTGATTCTCAATGCCTTTGAAAACTTCTGGAGTTGAGTAGGTGTTTTGAAATATCTTTTGTAGGGAACTCTCTTACTGGAAAGGGATGTAACTGGACGAGGGAGAATTTTTCACAATGTTTTTCTTTTTGCACTCTCTACTATCGTCTGAAACTTCTTTTCCCCCTCTTTCACCTCTCTACTAAAAAAAATCCCCTTTTTTTGAAGTGAGGGAGTGAGATCGATTTTTATAGGCACTGAGGTTACCCACAAAATCACGTAAAAGATCTTTACCATCATGATATTCCCTGGCGCGGAGAATATATTCTTCTGCACGAATCTCTGAACCCGGATTTTCAGACAAGACAGGTAACCGACAGAGCCGGCCGGTTCTCAAAGAGAGCCGTCCGGTCCTGACATCAAAGCCGTCCGGTCTTTGCAAGGGAAAAAGGCAAAAAAATGCAAAAAAAAAAAGAGAGATTTAAATGAGATTTTCCCATTTTAGTGCAAAAAAATGCTTTCCACTGGCTATATCCCGTCGAACACAAACACCGGATATGGATTTTCTCCATCCATTAATATCCTGAGCAATATCCCAAGAAATTACATATCTCATCCATATCCTAAGGGATTTCATATCTCATCCATTTATGTCCGATCAAACAAACAAGACCGAAAGGTCCAGCTTTATTTCGCACTAATAGCTTTTTTGAACTGTGAAATTCAAGTCTGGTAATTGTACTAATTTATCCAATTTAAAAATAACATACTAACATACATACATCTTCCAATGGAGAGAGATTTTGTAAAATGTTTTTTTCACAACTGTTTTCTGTTCCAGATTGCACAGCTGAGATGAAAAGCCCAATTGAGCCCTAAACTGATCCAACAATCATTTGACCCATTTCATTCAAAATTAAAATCTTTCCAAATCAAACCTACCTCAAAGGACTGTGATTATCTTGTATGATTTATGCCCCATTTCACTAACTCAAAAAAGCCAAAAAGCCAGCTTATTTTTAAAATTGAGACAATCACTTTCTCACAATACATCATATAAAAGTTATGAAAAACCAAAAAACTCTCGCAATGGAACACCCCTTAATCCAATGTTAAAGTGAGAAAATGGTGGCATTGATTGCTGTGATTTACTATTTACTTCCCTCTGTAAAGTTCAAAAAGAAGATTTACTTTCCTCTTTCTAAGTTTACTTCCCTCTTTTCTCAATTGCATGGGTTCCTTTCTCTTTCTCTTTCCCTCTCCAATCTCTTCTTCCCCTTCAGTAAGCAACGTCTCTCTCTCTCTGAGTAATGACCCTAGTATTATGATTGTTATCCAAGTAGTTTGATTCTAAGTTCTTATTTTGAATCATGAAGGCCATTGACCCACTCTGGAGCTTCAATAGGAAATTTAAAGAGGTAACATCTTTTTTATTTATTTCAAACTCAAAAGGTCGCTCATCTTTTCTTTTTCCTCGTAATTTTGTTTTAAGTTTGAATTGATTTAGGTGTGTTGCTGAATTTTTTTAATTCAATTCATTAATAATGTTGTGTGGATACATTGTAAAGCTTTATTTATTAATGTGTTGTGAAGTTAAATGTTATTGTGAGGGGAAAGACTAGAATACACATCCCGAGATAGGTATATATATTATATGCATGTATTCCTAAAAATGTTACGAATCGATTACCTCTCATGAATAAAAAGTTCGATCTTTTATAAAAAAGTTACGAAATGCAAATATGTTACGAATCATAGAGAAAATATTATGAATTATGTTGTTGAGAAGTTACGAAACACTACAACAGTTACGATTGGCCATGAGGTAGTACAATATGGACCATATAATATATGTATTTGGTGCACACTATTAATGGTAGCCATTCCCTATTATGCGAGTGCCTTTAGACACGGACACTCTACTGGTAGATTATGATATACATAAAGCGACATATATAAGCCTACAAGGGCGGGTTCCGATGATATATAAAAAAAACGAAAAAAGACGCTTCATCTTAGCCGTTGGTTTCAATAGTTGAGAATAAAACTTAACAAAACATTTTCTGTTAATTAGGGGGTGTTCCGCTAAGATTGGTTTTTTGGTTTTTTGACTTTTTTATGTGAGAGCTCGAAAATCGCGTAGCTTTTTGTAGTTTTTTATGTGATGTATTGTGAGGGAATGACCTGTCTCGAAAAGCATAACAAGCTGGCTTTTGGTTTTTTGAGTTAGTGGAACGGGGCCTAACTATTCTCTATACTGCAACCCCTGTGAAAGCAAGATCTTTTTCCCACTGAAGCTTTGAAATCATATGATAAGAGGAATGATATTTCAACAGCTCACATTCATTTGAGGGGCCTGCTCTGTCTCCAATATGGGAAACACGTTTGACAAGCAATGCAATTACTTGTGCACACGTTGCCACTCCCGCCATTATTATCAACACACCAACAAAGCAAAACTTAGAAATGAATATGGGAATTCAAAGAGAAAGAAAAAGAAAAGGAAAAACCATCATAATTAAGTTGCTTGGTAATCAAAGTTGAGAGGAACGCAAAAACGAACGTAGAGAGAGATGTTACGTACCCAGAAATTTAACTCAGAAAATTGGAATGAGCCATTCATTTCAATTTTATGGGCCACTCATTTCAGTTTTGTAGGTAAAATTTTTAGTAGAATTTTAGGGTATGTAGCACTGCTGGGAACCATTTTGAAATTCTACACAATTAATTGAAGCTGCTCATCTTATTCAAAGCATGTTTTTAAGGATCTCTGTAAAAAAATCAGCTCTGTCAGATATCAGTAAGAGCTTGATCGATTTTTCGCTCAATTTCCTGTTTGAAATTGAGCAAAGTCAAGTCTCTATCGATATCCGTTCAAGCTGATTTTTTACAAGAGTACTTAAAACATATTTTAAATAAATTGAGCGGTTTAGATTATTTGTGTAGACCACTGAGATGGGCTCCACACAATCTGGTATGCATTTGGTGTACACCAAATGATGTATCCATAGTTTTGTTGTTATCAAGAAAGAGGAAAATTTATTAGGAATCTCCGGGATATTACTCTAAATAAGAAATTAACTGCGACATATATGATGTCTTGATGTGGGTTGTGGAAAATTATTCAGCCCATGGCGCACCTTCACATGGCCCGGTCCTTTAACCACTACGCATTGACGTGGATCCAAGAGTAAGTGTAAGGGTCACATCGAAATATCTCCCATAGGACAGACCGGGAGCATCATGAAGCGGTGTCCCAAAAGTAATTGATAGTCTCTTGTGGGTTACATATAGCCTCTTACTCGAATACGTAACAAAAAGTAATTATACTATTCATCTGTTACATTTATTGCTACATGTTTCGTTGAAAGTACAACGTAGACAACACTACATAATACTCCCTCCGTCCCAATTTGTTTGCTCACTACGAAACTACGTGCAATTTTCAAACTAAAAAATAATGTACTTGCAAAAATAATTTTCTAATCAATATGGATCTTGTTTGATAGATCTCATTGAAAACTTTAATACGGTGCAAAAAAAATTCAAAAATTATTTTGATAAATATATTAATTTTTAGTTTGAAAATTGCACGTAGTTTCGTAGTGAGCAAACAAATTGGGACAGAGGGAGTACTTCTAAGAATGGAGACATCGAAGAACAAGTGTAGGCTTAACAAATATTTGACATCACTATGTGACTATGTGAGAAATGACTTCCTCCAAGAGTACTTCCACTAATATGGCAGGAGTTGCATGGATTTTCTTTTTTACATAATAATAACAACCAATTAAAAGGCGAGCTTGTGAGCCGTGAAAGGCATTATGGAGTTGACCCCATGGTACTTGGCCAAAAAAATATTCACTGATAATTCCTATATGATCCCAGAAAGAGGAATAGAGGATCAGTGGAAATACCTTTAAAATATTCAAGTGTTGTGTGTTATATGGGTATTTAAAATCATAGTAATCCATTTTTTGATCGGTGAACTAGTTATCTATTTGCAAGTGGTACTGGCTAGCACATGTGGTAGAGCTCTTGGATGCCTCATACTGTATTTCGGAATCCAGTCTAATTACCCATCCCCCCATATAATGGATTAATAATGATGAAAAAAAAAAAACTAATTAATTTCTTTTTTGGTCTCAATAAAAAGAGTAATTAAGATTTTAAAGTGTTAAAAGTCCGTCGGAATGCACTTAACTTGTTCAAAGTAGTTCTCCAATTTACCACACGTCACCAAAATTATACGTCCCATATTATTTGTCAATTTTAGATGGCCGTATCAAAAAAGAGAAATAAAAAAAGAGGCTCCCAAACGCAGCCGAAGTACTCGGTAAAATTATACACGTGGATATCTTTCTCTCTCTAAACCATGGTATGCAAACACAACCACTAAATAAAAAATCACTTTCAACGCGGAATTGAAATTGGGTTACCTCCCTGCACCCTAATTCAAGGAACTTCCTGTCTTTCTTTTCAAAAGTACTTAATTCATTATTTATCCATTTGTCAATTATTCTATTTGTTTATGTAGTCCATGGGTGACATCCGATAAAATTGGAACGATATTTAATTATGTAAATGACAATTGTACGCTCGCGGATCAATTAACAAAAGAAAAATAACTCAATTTTAATTGCTTATATTTTTAAAAATTTATAATATTTATAATATTTTTTTAAATTTTGTAGGAGTATTTTAGAACTAATCAAGAACTATCAATTAAGACCCACAATGCATATTTTCTAAAATTTAAGTTAGAAGATACTATAAGCGATTGACCGATGTCAAAATTTTCAAAAATTGACAAATAAAATGAACCGGAGAAAGTACTCGGTAAAATTATACACGTGGATATCTTTCTCTCTCTAAACCATGATATGCAAACACAACCACTAAATAAAAAATCACTTTCAACGCGGAATTGAAATTGGGTTACCTCCCTGCACCCTAATTGAAGGAGGTGGCTAGGCATATACTATCGGAAGAGGGTTCCTGGTGAACGGCCCATGGAGAGCGCCCCTGGTGAGCACATCCGGGCCGTCCATCTCGGCAATCGACGGCCAGAAAATTTGGGCTGTCCAAAGCACTTTTGGAAGGCCCGGATACACTCACCAGGGGCGCTCTCCACTAGCGCTCACCAGCATCCCCGGATCCTATACTATCTTTGTCGTGGGAGTAATTAGGAATGACAAATAACAAAAAAAAAAAGGAACTTCCTGTCTTTCTTTTCAAAAGTATTTAATTTATTATTTATCCATTTGTCAATTATTCTATTTGTTTATGTAGTCTCTGTGTGACATCCGATAAATTGGAACGATATTTAATTATGTAAATGACAATTGTACGCTCGCGGTTGTTTTTTTTCTTCTTCTTATCAATTAACAAAAGAAATGCATCCGGTGTTCAAATTGTATTTCTCTTATTGTGACTTTTTGAGTTTTTTAAAAAGGAACGGCTCCTCTATCATAGAAGTGTTCCTCTCATGTAAAGAAAAATACACAGCATTGAGAAAATGGGATTTAAGAAAGAAAAAAAAACTCATATATGTGTGAGGAATTTCGATTTTACGGTCAACCACTCCACACAACAATATTAGCTAATATATTGAAGTTGACGCAACCGCGCGGTGAGCACACAAAGGGAACTATTCTTTCATCTTTTACTAAAAAAATATATTGAAGCTGCACTCATGGACTATTTCTTTGGCTAATGTACTGAGGCTAAGATTTTTTTTTTATTATCATCGTACTAAGCTAAGTTGTTATGATATTATATGAATGTTGGATAAAAAAATAATATTATAACAATTGGTTAATTTATATATGGATATTGCATATATTTGTAATGTGTAATACTCTAATTATTTTTTAATGGTTTCAAAGAAAATAATTTTGTACAGTATATATGTTTATATTAGGAGTCATAATATATAGCAAGAGTTTTATGGTCAAATATTCACCTACAATCCAATATTCAGAATCTATAATCTACAAACCAGAACCTATAATCCACTAAAATAATATGTGTCAAACACCCATTATATATAGTACATAACCTACAAGTAATTCATACGAAAATTTAATCGTAACTCTTCAATAGTACTGAATTCTGAGCTATTATGCGCAAATAATATAACGACATTAATCTGGATAAACTATACTTAAGTTTCCCCCAATTGATTGTGGATGCAAAAGCGTGTATGTTAATCTTGTTTATGGCCTCAAAAGCGTGTATGCAAAATCGGATTTTGATAGGAGTTGATTGCTAAATTTATCGATATGGTGAGCTCATTGGTTTAATATTTCGTTCTTACCAATCTATGAGACTGTGTCAATTGTATATACATTTCTTGTTTCGATTTTGGGTTTGAGTTACGATTCGATTAATCATCTAAATCTCCATTAAATTCATTAAATTGTGATTGTAAATTTGATTTGGGTTTGATCCAATACCTGTATAGGGTTTTGTAACCTTTTGATTTCCTGTTTGATGACTGATTTAAGACTTGTTTCATACTGTAGGAGTCATTAACATGGACTTCGGTATGATGTAAGATGAAATTTAGCGTTTCTTTCTTTCTAATCTTTAAAGTTTTTTATGCCGAAGTTTTCATTGCGTGAATTCAAATGTATATGCGTCATGTCTCGCATATATGCGTGCGCGTATGGGTTTTCCAGCCTCACCCGAATTTCTTTCAAGTTTTGAACGGAGAGCATACGGAAGGGTCGAATTAGGAACAAATTAGATCTATAGGGTTTTAGTCGTACAAGTTAAAATGTCAAGGTTTAGTTTGGAAAATGGGTGAACTAAGGGGTTTATTATGTAATTTTCTCATATTTTTATAAACTTCGGCCTGTTTGTCGGACAGATAAGATTTTGTGGGATAAGAAATGAGGGTGCTTCGATAAGAGATGGCTATGTTATAAGAGGGGATTAGTTAAGGAGGGAGATAAGCTTATACTTGGTTTTGTAGTTGATATAGGTGTATAATAGTTGATAATGTGAGAAATTACTTTTTTGCCCTCATTAAATCACTGCATTTGAATAGAAAATGATATTTGGTCTTTCTACCCATCCGGATAAGCTAATGACCCATCTATGGAAGTCAAGGTTCAATTCCGATTCGACCGCAGTTAAACCAATGACCCACCCACCTGATTCCTTTTCCGGTTGTTCAACGGTCCGACTTTCAAAATAATGCATTGGAGGTTTAATAAACAAAAATCCTGATGCAATTCCCCCTTCTCTGGAGGTTGGAAATTTGAATATGGCCTATAAACATCTCAAAACTCTTTATGTCCATGCTCCAAGGGCCCACAAAGTATCTTCAAGTGAGGAAAAAAATATTGAAGATAGAAACTAGAGTTCAAAAATAAACATTCCCTCTTTTTATTTGCAAATGGCCAGAACACCCTCTACACATGTCCATCACTCCTTGCTGCTTACTCTTCATTGTCTACTAAAGTATTACCTTCTTTAATCCTTAAGCATGGAATAAAAGGAGTGATGGAAAGTCTACGTACACAGAAAATATACCAAGCATTTGAAAATTAATGGTCCAGATTCACTTGGAGTAAATTTGGATCATTGATTTACACATCCTGGGTAAATTCTGGATACTCTTTCTCGGTACCTAGACTTTTTGAAATAAAATACTAATATCCTTAAGCATGGACCTAGAGTGGGTTAGAAGCAACCCACTACCCCCATTCATTGCTTGACAGGTGTCACAAAACCAGAGGCTCCAACTGGATTGAGTCCCTTGCAAGACATGGCATCCTTGTTTTGTTGTTGTTGCAATAATAATAATAGCAAGCAGGGTGGAATAATGATGGATTTGGAAGGGAGGAAAAACCTCGCACATGTATGTGAATAGAGAATTCTTTGGCCTAATGTGGTGAATTTGCAAGTTGAAAGACCCTGCCCGGGTCAAAAGACTCAAAACCCATCACACACAACTTGTAATACCAAGATTTTTAGACCTTTTTTTTTCCTTCTTGAAATGTTGATTTTTAGACTGGAGAAAGAAAGAACGAAAAAGTAGCAGGTGTCAGGAATTTGGGGCACCTTGAAACTTCAGCAGAAGAAATCTAGAAAATAAAGACAGAAATCGAAATTCCTACGGTGCAAGAAGGATACTAGATTTATCATATAGTAAAAGAGAAACGTCGCAAATACTCCTACATCAGCACATAATTATAGTTACATAATTCTTAGGTACGTAACACCAAAAGTGTTTTTACTTCCTCAAATAGGCAATTTCAAGTTCAATTCTCAATACTATGGTAGAAAACTCTCAATGCCATCGAAAGTTTGCATAGTTGGTAACTTCAGATCTCGAAATTAATACGGTGTACATAAATTCATCTGGTTCTCATTTAATGTAAAAAAAAACTATTTGTAAAATAAACACATGATTAGCTGCACAATCATTTTACCTTCGTTAAAGAAAGTAAAAGTGAGAATGTGGGTGGGAGTGAGAGTGAGAATTTTTAGTGTTATAAAACACAACCATGTGATATTTCAGGATTCTCCTCCATTATGCATTGTGATGGGAGGCACGCACTTTGTACGAAGTCCACACAAATATACAGTAAAGAATGATTCCGGAGAATCACCATGGCGTAGTTTTGGGAGTAATTAATAATTCTCTTAAAATCCATACCAGAAAGAAAATCAAACGTCGCAAATACTCTTACATCAGAACATAATTATAGTTACATAATTCTTAGGCACGTAACATCAAAAGTGCTTTTACTTGCTCAACACATGCAATTTCTAGTTCAATTTTCAATACTATGGTAGAAAACTCTCAATGCTATCGAAAGTTTGCATACATAAACTCATCTGGTTATCATTTAATGTAAAAAAAAAATTCTCTGTAAAATAAATGCATGATTAGCTCCGCAATCATTTTAACTCCATTACACAAAGTAAAAGTGCGAATGTGGGAGAGAGTGAGAGTGAGAGTGAGATGTAAATCCATGAGTGATAATTCAGTGCTACAGAACACAATCCCGTGATATTCAGGATTCTTCTCCCTTACACCTTGTGATGGGAGACACACTTTGTACGAAGTCCACACAAATATACAATAAAAAATGACTCTGCAGAATCACCGTGGCCGAGCTCCGGGAGCAATAAATAATTCTCTTAAAATCCATACCAGAAAGAAAACCAAAAGATAACCAGAGAGTACTGCTGCTTCCTTGGATTTGTCACATATTCCTCTGCCAAAATAGTGAAACCCCATTAAAGTCCAACCCATTTTCCTTCCCAATTTTTTCTTTAATTGTGATGTCACCTTCATCAATCAAAGACTACAAACCTTATTTTCTTTAATCATATCCCCACAAAAACAAACCCTGTTCATGAATCCCTAGGCCTCAAAATCCTAATCTCTCTCTCTGTCTCTCTCTCTCTCTCTCTCTCTCTCTCTCTCCTCCCAAAAATCCCCAAAAACATGAACAACGACACCACCACCAAACCCGCACAAATCAAGGACTTCCAAATCGTAATCTCCGAAAAACAAGAAGATTCATCAAAGAAACAGTTAGCAGCTCCCAAACGTAGCTCAAACAAAGACAGACACACTAAAGTAGAAGGCCGAGGTAGGCGCATACGGATGCCTGCTCTCTGCGCCGCAAGAATCTTCCAGCTGACTAGAGAATTGGGTCACAAATCGGACGGCGAAACCATCCAGTGGCTCCTACAGCAGGCCGAGCCGTCGATCATCGCCGCCACCGGAACTGGGACTATTCCGGCGTCGGCGTTAACGGCCACCGGCGGCTCTGTTTCTCAAATTGGAACCTCTGTTTCTGCTGGGTTGCAACAACAACAGAGGATTGATGAATTGGGTGGGCCAGTTGGCGGGCAAAGTAGGGCCCTTTGGCCCAATTTGGGTCGACCCACCACAGCCCATATGGCCACCGCGGCTGGGATGTGGCCTGGTGGGTATGGGTTTCAGTCAACTGGTACATCAACTGTTAATAATTTGGGAAATGAAGGGTCTAGTTATTTGCAAAAGATGGGGTTTTCTGGGTTTGACTTGCCACAAGGAAATATGGGTGCAATGAGTTTTGCTTCAATTTTGGGTCAAAATAATAGTAATCAAGTACCTGGGTTGGAGCTGGGTTTGTCACAAGATGGGCATATTGGGGTTTTGAGCAGCCAAGCTTTGAGCCAGATTTATCAGCAGATGGGGCAAGCTAGAATGCAACAGCAACAGCAGCAGATTAATCAGAGTCAACATAATCAGCAACCGTCTTCTAAGGATGATTCTCAAGGGTCTGGACAGTAGATGTGAAGAGGATATATTATAGATATATACGTATTGGTATTTGAAGTTTTAAGCAGTTTTGAAAAAGATAGTTTCTTTTTGAGGGGTTGATGGTTTCTTGTATTATCCATTTACTTGCAGAAGATAGGTTTTTCTGGGTTTGACTTGCCAAAAGGGAATATGGGTCCAATGAGTTCTGCTTCAATTTTGGGTTTTTTTATTTTATAATCAAGTACCTGGATTGGAGTTGGGTTTATCACAAAGTTGGCATATTGGGGGTTTTGAACAGTGAAGCTTTGAGCCAGATGGGGCAAGCTAGAATGCAGCAGCATAATTTGAGTCAACATGATCAGCAACCGACAGTAGATATGGAGATGTTATATATATAGATATAGAAATATTCAAATTTTTAGCAGTTTTGAGAAGATTGTTTCTTTTGGGGTGGTTGATGGGTTTTTTTGTACTGTGTATAATTGCAAAACTGAGGGAAAAGACATAGCTGAAGTGAGAATTTATTAATAGGGACTGGATTTGGTTTGCTCCATCTTTTTCCTCTCCACAGCTCCATTCAAGTCTTCCAACTGCAGGTGGTGCTCATGGGTCTTCTTTTTTGTTCATACAAACACAAACCTATGTAGATTTATTATAGTATATTTTTTGGGTAAGTTGTAGAGCTTTATATATTATTGCTGTAATTTTGATGTTGCTTGTGGTCTGGCATGTGCAGGTGGAACTGTGCCGGGGCCAAATAGCTTGGGTTTGGGCTTAACTTCTTGTTTGATTGCCAAAGGTGTGTTGATACTAGTATAAGGTATTTTCTAGAGATTTTGTTGTTTTAATTGGAGTGTTGAGTAGATTTGTTTGAGAACATGCATTGAGTTTCATAGTCATGTTAATGGAGTTTCTCTCAGTTGTAGAGAGCATTTTTTGCCATTTATGATATGATATGATATTATCCTCTTTTGTAGTAAATGTGTCTCCAGCGTCGCTTTGATTTACCACTTAAAAGCATCTTCCTTCCTTTCTTTTTAGTTGATTTTGGTTAGCCTATCTCATGATATACTACATAGCTTGTTGAATCAATCTTCCGTTATCTTTTCGCCTTTTCCATTTAACCCATTTTAGCCATTCTTTTTTCCTCCATGGAATTTAATGGTGAACCTACCTTTTTCTTTCTGGACTGAGAAAACCGTGTCTTTATTTCTCTATTAAGACCGGAAGTTAATTTCATGCAACTAGACAAATGCTTCAACTCCGATTGATTACCGGGTAAGAAGCAGCATCTTGAATTTTGCATTCCCGGGAAATAAAAGTTTTATGCTTTTTTCCTTGAGAATTCTCAGTAATAGTGAAAGCCAGTCGGGTCCTTGCCTTTTTCTTTTCACTTTTTTCTTTTGAATTTTTGCTAGAGCTTTGTTGGTTTGGAGGAAAAACTATTGTCAGGAGCTTTTGTACTCGAGAAACTTTGCAATCATTTGATCCTATGGCCCTATGCTTCCTAGGTAGATTTGACACCAACTATGCTTCATGGAATTTTCTAAATGTTTCAAGTACCTGCGTCGAAAACTCAGGCATATGAAAAAAAATTCAACATGGGTAATAGAGGATATTCACAACACATCCACTAATTCGGGTGTATCACGTAACTGTGCGTAAAACTCCCACAATAGGCATCAAAAGCTCTATGACATTCCAAACCCTATTTTATCCTCGAGGTAACACGGTTCTATGTGGGGATGAGTATTGTGCGATGTCAATATGTCCTACGAGTGAGAATTTGAGGAAACTGCTCTTAGATATGTACTTGCACCCGACACCTGTACCGGGTCCATGTAACATCGAACCTTGATAAAACCACCACCCTTTTTTATTCTAGAACATACACCGAGTCCATGTAACATCGAACCTTGATAAAACCACCACCCTTTTTTATTCTAGAACATACACCGTATTTGTGGTTTGCTAACTCGGAGATGATTTATGCTCCACGTTCAAATATGGAGTACCAATTTTTTCTTGTTTTTTTGACCTGTGAGAAATGTTACATGGTGGTGGTCCATTTCCTTTGAATAATTGAGGTAGGTTATTCTCATAATCTTGAATGCCGAACTTGACAAATTTGCTGCAAAAATAGGAATCATTTTCAAAGTTTATCAGAATACATGGTTCCTCTTCTTTCCATGTAGGCTTAGTGAAACAATCACATTCATTCCAGTGTTATTTCACACTCAAGACATAATCACATGATTTCAACCCCCACAGCACATTGGTCGACTCTTTATTACGAAATTTCATTTTCCAGTCACATTCTCCCTTCATTGCAAGTCAACCTACTCTCCCGTCCAAATTGGTTAAATGGACCGTTTTTTTGGTCCTAAATCACCGGCAGTTATATCACCATCAAGATGCATACAAATTCTCATTACTTTTCCTCAATTATCAATATCATGTGCCAGATAAGGCCAAAGAAGTAGGAATTTGATTTTTTTTTTGGATGCCAGGATAACCGGGGAATCACTGCTTTTTTGTTGTTCATATCCTGTGGGTGGTTCACATCTTTTCATATTTGTTTGAAAATTGCATGACCTTAAAGGCATGTACAGTATATTTATATTGAACTGACCATAAAGGCATGTATAAAAACATCAATTATACTCCTACCATAAATCAACTGCATTTTTTGTGTGTGTAGATGCATTGTTTAACCTGGAGTGCAGGAAACATTTGACATAAATTGATTGGGATGCTTCTGTGTTTGTTTTCGTTTTGTTCTTGATATTTAGAAGGTTGGAAATGAGTCCTGTGAAATGGAGTTTGTTCAAAAAAATTGTGAATTTGGATATATCTTAAAGGGTTGAAATTCTGTCCAATAAATAGTCTGGGAAAGTCCGAAATAAGTGAGGAAGGTTTGATATTTCCCACAACCTCTCTCACGCGTTTTTTGGTCGGTCCTCTAGAGTCGCCGGACAGGCCGGACAGTTATCGTAGAATTCATTTCCAACATGCAATTGGCATCAGGAACCAGCTGGACCCCCTTGATCGGGCTTGGCCCAACTCGTTCTTTTTTTTATCGAATTCATTGGTTGGGAGCTCGGTGTGTACATGTAGATGGTGCTCTAAGACTACTGAATAGTTTAACCCAATAGTGGACATCACATATTTGGAAATGGTTCCGTTAGACCAGCAAATGAATAGCTTTTGTGGTATCCAATGTGCACTTATTGCCTAAACAAGGGAAAAATTTTGTTCGCCGAGCAGGCATTAGGTGGCAGTCGGCTCATCCGGGCCTTCCATCCGTGTTTTGGACGGCTTAGATCTGTTGGGGTTGTTCGGTGGCTTTTTTTGTAAATTAGAGGGGTAAATTTATCCCGTCCAAAACACGAATGGACGGCCCGGATGAGCCAACGGGCACCACGTGGCGGTGCCACCTGGTGCCTACTGGACCCTGAAAAACTTCTCCTAAACAAGTACTAGAAAAATGGAAGGAAAGAAACAGAAATCAGAACATGAAAAATGCTAACAGAGGCTCTGAAACTACCAATCTAAAGATGATGAAAGGGGAAAGGATTGAAAAACAGATCCAACAGAACATGTGGATACACTTGCTACTAGTTCGTCATTGGAAAATAGAGCCATGCTATGGTGAGCTCATTGGTTTGGCTTTTAGGACTCATCTGTTTGCTTTGGCTTGAGATTTGAATGGCAAATGTCTAAACCAATGCATCATTCAGGTTTCATATGACCTGCTGATATCCAGATTTTCTGGTTCTGAAAATATCGTGTCGCCGTATTGAAGCCTCTTGTGCTTTTGCAGCATATGGGATTGAACTCATTGAAGCATCTTGACTGTCTGAGAACCGGTGGCACGGTTTTTTTTCTCTCTCTCTCTTTTATACATTAAAGAAGCAGTATTATACGTGCAGCGCACTCCTATTAAATAGAAGGAATTCAGTACAGCGTACTCTTATTAAATAGAAGGAATTCAGAGAACGTGACAAAATTAGGCGACATGGAGAATTTCAGACAATGGACGTATGATTTTGTGCTGTGAAGATGAGATGGATCTAACAAGAAGTCCAATGGAGCATCTAAACAACTCTCTAAAGCCAATTTTGGGCTCCCTAAACTTATTGGCCATATTTGGCATTTGGTTTTGCCATACTTATCGAATTTTGAACAAAATCATGCTATAATTTGGGATTTGAACGGCTAATCGTCACTTGCATTGGCTTGTTCCTACTTAGAAGCAATTCTCAAGTTCATTGATCATAAATTCGAATAACGAAGCAAACAGACATGAAAATCCCATTTAGAGTGGAAGGAAAGAACATGAATGTTTGACTTTTTTGTAATTTTATGTGTCTGGGTAGCAAAAAAATTGTAAGATTCTCGTCTTTCATGACTTTCCTATTACACCTTGTTTGTTTGGGGGGATTTGGAGGGTGGGATAGGATATCAAATCCCGTGGGACCCAAAATCCGGTGTTTGTTTTCCTAACTTTGGATGGGATATCATATCCCGGGTCAAGTTTTATCCCGATCCGTACGGTGGATAAAATCCCATGGGGGGGGGGGGATTTGGATGGGATTTCCCCATTTTAGTGCAAAAAAATGCTTTCCACTGCTTATATCCCGTCGAACACAAACACCGGATATGGATTTCCCCATTTTAGTGCAAAAAAATGCTTTCCACTGCTTATATCCCGTCGAATACAAACACCGGATATGGATTTTCTCCATCCATTGATATCCTGAGCAATATCCCAAGGATTTCATATCCCACCCATATTCCAAGGGATTTCATATCCCATCCATTTATCTCCGATCAAACAAACGAGGCCGTGTAAACTTTTTCTCGAAACATGTCTTGCAAAAAACATAAGGTTATACAAGAATCTTACTTCTACGATATTTTCTACACATTTAAACAGTTAAACTATTGTTTTTCAACTTTCTTGTTAGATTTCTCTTATCAAATGAACGCATTAAAAAAATTATCTTCATCTTCTCCCAATTTCCTGGGGTGGTTTTGAAAAATTGTAACAACGAATATTTAATACCCAATTGCCGGATATGGGGGAGTGTTCAGAGAAGATAGAGGACATTGGGTGCTCGGGTTCTATGGTAGATTGGAAGAATGTACCAGCCTCGAGGCCGAGCTTTGGGGCATTTTCAGGGGCTTGGAGTTGGTGCAAAACCAATTCATGGAAGCTCAGGAAGTGTACTCGGACTCCACAGCTGCCATTAATCTCATCATCAAAGAAGCTCCAGAACATTCCCCTTATTTGATTCTAATCAAGGAATGCAAGGCTTTGATGGCCTCCACTGGGTGCTCGTTGAAGCACATTTATCGAGAGGGAAAGAAAGTGGCTGACAATCTCGCCAACATGGGTGTTGATCAAGAACACTAGTGGATCTCTCACATCTCTCCACCTTCGGACATCATCCCTTCCTCGAAGCTGATATGAGGGGGCCTTCGAGAGGCTGTAATTTTTCTTTCCGTCTTTCCTATGTGCCAAAAAAATACCCAGTTGTCGAAAAGTTCAATATTTGGTTGATCACCATAAAAACAATGATTTCTTCGGAATGGAAGTTTCACCAAAGCAATTATTTGAATTTCATTATGGGAAAATAATTATAACCTTAAATTTTCTCCTGATTTTCCATATATTCCACAACACTATAGAAAATCTTTAAAGATATCACACAGATGCTTGGATCTTACGTTTTGATTCCAAACCTAAAACAGGAAACTATAGAATCATTCCTGTTAAATTTTTTTATAGGTGGGGTCCAATTTCACTAGATCACTAAAATAAATAATGTGGTTCCAGGTAAAGTATGGTGAACATAATGGGAACCGAAACCTCCCCGGTCTACCGGAGAGTTTGTCCGTTCCTTAATTTTAGTGGAAACAATCAATATTTAGAAAAAACAATATTTTTGGTGAAAACTTGCCCTCGAAAAAAAAGAAAAAACATAATGACCCCCGTGACCGATTGACAGAGTAATCACATTTGGTATTTGCCACATGGGCTTGTTCATCTGATTACCCCCTAAATCCTGTATGGAAATATATCCATGAAATTTTGGAAAAACATTATTGAGCATTTTCCCATTCCAAAATTTATAACTGCAGAATCACCAGATTCCTAAATTGAAAAGGATTTTGTTAATGCTGGCCTCTCTTCTCTCACTATATAAGCACATAGTCATAGACTTATCCACCATTCGTGTCTAAATCGAAAGTCATAAGGCAGTAGCTCCAAATCAGAAGCAAAAAGGGATCAAAATGGTGGCACTTAGGGTTTTCTTTGCCTTTCTTTTAATCCTCTTCTTGAGTGGACAAGGTAAATTACCTATCCCTTGCCTTTTTGCTTTTGTTTTTTAGCAAATATTTTTAAAAAATTGGATATAGATGTGTTTGAAGTTGTCCGGTGCACTCACAGTGTATTCATGAGATCCATGTGCATCTAGGGAGGAGCGCGTGCCCCATTGCAAAGACTATGAGATTTTATAATCCCTTTTCATATTTTCTATAGTTATGCAGGTGTAGAATGTTATTTTTATTAATAACTTGAAAATAGATAGATACTATCTTATTGCTTTTTTGATTCACAGATATATCTTATTTCATGATTGATTTCGATCGATTGTCGTTTTGTTCATTGCAAGTCTAGTTTGGTCATTTAGTTCTAGAATTTTTTGTTTAAAATAGCTACGGAAATATTACATTTTAAAAAGGCACAAATAGAACCATCGCAATTTGAAAAGTTTTTTGAGATCGGTTATAGAAAAATCCTTTACAAACTACCTATATCGATTAGAATACAAATATCATGCTCTTTTTTAAAAAAAAAAAATTGGGTTGTTTATCAGTAAGTTTGTGCTTATTTTTAGAGACTAATATTAAAACTATGCATTATAAATTTTTTTGTGGCCAGTACTAATAGACTAAATTAAGTACTAGTCTAGTAGTGGTAGATTATGAAAAACAAGTTTTCACGGCTACGATCAACAGAGTGTTTCCATTACGTCAATTACCCAAATTCGCCATTGGGTGCATCGCACATGTATATCTGACTCCGAATCTGTATCTAAATATTCATGTCACGAGCATACTTGTTTGTTTTTCATTTTCCGTTTCTTCTTTTTTACGTCCTGAAGCAAAATTCTGTGACGCATTTGCAGGTTATGCTTTTGATGCATATTGTAATCAATCTTCAATCAGTGTGAAGGTAGCGAAAACCGGACGGGTTGTGAAGGGAAGCCCAGAATTTGAAGTGGCTATATATAATACATGTGTATGCACTCAACATGACATTGTTTTGAGCTGCGATGGGTTCAACAGTTCTGTGCCATTGAAGCCTGAAGTTTTGAGAAAAGTAGACGGTGGTTGTTTGGTGAACGATGGCGGAGCAATCTATGGAAATAGAGAGCCATTCAAATTCCAGTATGCTGGGACATTACCCACTAAAAAAATTTCCCCTGTTAGCTCTTCGATCGCCTGCTCCTGATCTATAATTTTGTACACTTATGTTTGAAATCTTCTAAAATGTCTTAAGTTCGAACTACCATATGCTTAATGAAGAATATTTAAACATTTGTCCTTGTTATGTTGAATTGTGAATTTGTTTTCCCGGTTATGCTTGAAAGGTGACCCCTCTAGATAAAATTCCTGAATCCGCCACTGCCAATTGGGTTACAAATAAGTCTCTTGTCAAGTTTGTAGTGATAGGAGAGAAGAGAGAGAGAGAGAGTGCTGTGACGATAATTTGGGAATGTTGATGAATAAACCATATTGTTGAGCTTATATAACAGCAATCTTATATAATTACTGATAAAACATAGATTGGTTTCATCTTAGAGCATCTCCAATGGTTAAGACAATTTTTTTATGTCGAAGTTATTTCGTTGCTGATGCTATAGCTGTGTTTAGTCGAAATTTGGCCAAGTACATTCAATGGTGCCAAAGTCATTTTTTTACCTTAATCGTCTCGGCCGCTGGATAACTTGAATCATTTTATACCGATTTTAACAAAAAAAAGATAGTAACAGGCAATACTATTGTCGGAATAAATGGCTTTGCCATTTTTTGTGCCAAATTTGGCTTAGAAAGAGCAAAATTATTTTTTCACCTTCAGAAATAACCGACTAATGGATGGAGGTTATATTTTGATGTCTCATGACAAAGAATGACTTTAATTTGAAGGATGGCTTACTATTAAAGATGCTCAGTTAATTCTGACAAACTCCAATGCAAATAAGGCTTCCAAATTGATCATTTATAAGTGTATTACCTTAAACATGATGAATTGGGGTTAGAGGGGAGTTAGTAAGTTAACAACTAAGACCGATCCAGGCCAAAGGCCCGATGCCTGGGCCTAGGGCACTTAAAAAACCCCCAAAAAATTGGGATACTCCCATGATTTTTAGTAGTATGCATGGGTATGAGTCTTTTATAGCCCAATAGAAAAATAAAAAGACCTAAAACAATTGTAATGATCATATAGGCCCAAATTAAAACAAACCCACTATCCAAAATCAATGTTATACTATTCTTTTATGTTACGTTTGTTTAGGGAAAAATCGATTATTACAGACAACAAGTGAGCGTTATACAACAATTGAACTTTTAAGAGACTGTTGATTCTTTAGTCACTCTTGCCGATTATTGAGGTTATAATTCATACTCTCTTTTTTTAATTCTCAGCTAGAAAAATTATTTAAGTATTGTACTCTTAAGGCACAATCATTAAGCTTCATATACAAAAAACAATCAGTTTCCTGCTAAATATTTTAATAATATGACAACATAAAACATTTACCCAAAAAAAAAATATGACTAACATAAAACCCATTCATGCTACTCTAATGAAATCCTAAGAGCAATGTTAGACACACAACTTTAAAACACAATTCTGGATACAACTTTGTCCGAAACTCGATGCATATGTATCCACAAGAATTGGACAGTTCTGGACACAAATATTAGAGCATCTCCATCAGTCTCGCCATTGCTCCGGCTAGACTATAATGGCGAGGTTTTCCCCCAAATCCTACACCTAGTAGCCTCGCCCACTGCCTCGCCATTTTGGTTTTTCACTTTTTGGCTCGCCTGTCTCAGCAAGGCGTTGTAGCCATCGCCACCAACGTCGCCGTCGTTTGAATCCTCCGGTCGGTGAAAATTACTCTCTCTCTCTCTCTCTCTCTCTCTCTCTCTCTCCTGCTGGATTTTGGTGGTGGGTTTTAGTCGGATTTCATGGCAAGGCAACCCGGAGGGCCTACGGGCAACTGTAGTTGCAACCATGGCCGGATTTTGGTCTGGCTTCATGGCGGCGGTGGGAGGTGATGATGATATTACAGATCTGAGCCTTCTCTTTCTCTGTGTGTGTGTGTGTGTGTGTGTTGATTTTGGACCGATTTACAGTGGGTCAGTGATGGTGGTGGCCGGATTTTGGCCGGAGTTACTCTCTCTCTCTCTCTCTATATATATATATATATATATATATATGTGTGTGTGTGTTTGTGTGTGTGTGTGTGTGCGTGCGTGTATTGTTTGTATATATATATAAACTAGGGTTGAGTTTTGATTTTGTTTTTTTTTGTTTTTTTAGTTTGTTGAGGCAAATGGCTAGGCTTGTTGGGGTAGAGGTACTGTATAATTTTTGGCTAGCTATATCAGTGTATGACACTTTTTGGAACAAAATGGTTAGGTTTTTTGCCTAGACTGTTGGAGATGCTCTTATGTCCAGAGTTGTGTTTTAAAATTGTGTATGTAGATTTTGAAACAATTGTAGATGTTCGGATCGGTAACTAGAGAAAATATTCGGTGTTCCCAAACCATGCTTAGAGTCAAAGAGGCCTTCCATATATAGTGTCAAAAAAAAGACCAAGCTAAAATTCAGAATTAAGCGCACTAATTCTTGACTTTGGCATGGGGTCAGCCGATCCCACATCCAACGCACTGGCGTCACCTCTCGCTTCGGGGTACCTTTCAATTATTCTGTTATTTTTATTATATTTCAAATTTTGTTTGTAAAAATTATGAAGAAAGGTCTCCTAAAATTTTTATTATTATGATTTTGCAGTTAATTTGTGAATAAATATGATTTGGTACCCATGACCCATTGACAGAGCAATCACATTTGGATTGGGGATTTGAGCACATGGGCTACACCCTTAATCCTGTATGGAAATTCTTGAAAATTTGGAAAAACATTAATGAGCATTGCCTGTTCCAAAAGTTAAAGAAATCCATGAAAATTTGGAAAAACATAATGAACATTTGCCTATTCCAAGAGTTACAGAAATCCATGAAAATTTGGAAAAACATTAATGAGCATTTGCCTATTCCAAAAGTTATAGAAATCCATGAAAATTTGGAAAAACATTAATGGGCATTGCCTATTCAAAAAGTTAAAGAAATCCATGAAAATTTGGAAAAACATAATGAGCATTTGCCTATTCCACAGGAAACACATTAATGAGCATTTGGGATCTCTCTTCTCTCACTATATAAGCACATAGTGATAGACTCATAGACCATTCGTACCTAAATCGAAAGTCATAAGGCAGTACCTCCAAATCAGAAGCAAAAGGGGATCAAAATGATGGCACTCAAGGTTTTCTTTGCCTTTCTTGTAGTCCTCTTCTTGAGTGGACAAGGTAAATTACCTATCCATCGCCTTTTTGCTTTTGGTTCTTTAGCAAAAAATTGAACAAAAATTCGGATATTGATGTGTTTGAAGTCGTCCGATGCACTTGGATATCACTCATAGTGTACTCATGAGATCCACATGTATCTAGGGATGAATTTGTACAACAGCAAGTGCCCCATTGCAAAGTCAATGAGATTTTCTAATCCCCCTACATATTTTCAATAGTTGTGCAAGTGTAGAATGTTATTTTTTTTGAATAGCTTGAAAATAGATAGATACTACTCCCTCTGTTCCAAAATATTGGTCTCTTTTGGGCAGTCGTGTCACTCAAACAATTGTCTATATTTCACAATCTATAAAGTTTAATAGGATTTTAAAAATTTGTATAATAAAACTAATTGAGATCTATTAAACAAGATCCTTATTAAATATAAAAAATATTATAAATTAGAAAATATAGACGATTTTTTAAGAGGTCCAAAATAGTAAAAAGGGATCAATATTTTGGAACGGATGGAGTATAACTTATTTCTTTTTTGATCCACATATATATCTTATTTCATGATTGATTTCGAGTGTCAGTTTTGTTCATTGCAAGTCTAGTTGGGTCATTTAGTTCTAGAATTTTTTGTTTAAAATAGTTATGGAAATACTATATGTTGGGCCCGGAGTGCCTCCATGGATTTAATTATACGATGTTACTCCCTGCGATCAATCTAAAAACAGAATTGCGGGTGCGATGTCGAATGTCATAAAAGACTTAATTGAAACCCTTCCTACCACCAATTGGTTTTAGGAGAGTCAGTGGAAAAGCGGTCCGACGAGTGGTATCAGAGCCAAGAGGTAATGGGTTCGAGTCGCGGGAGCGTCATCGTGAGGGAGGGATTATTGTGCCCGGAGTGTCCCCATGGATTTGGTTACACGATGCCACTCCTTGCGACCGCTCTAAAAACAGACTTGAGGGTGCAATGTCAAATGTCATAAAAGACTTAATTGAAACTCTTCCTACCACCAATTGGTTTTAGGAGAGTTGGTGGAAAAGCAGTCCGACATTATGTGTTAGAAAGTCACAAATAGAACCATCTCAATTTGAAAGTCTTTTGAGATCGGTCATAGAAACATCCTTTACGAACTACCTATGTCGATTAGAATACAAGTATCGTGCCTTTTTTTATTTTGTTTATCTGCAAGTTTGTGCTTATTGTTAGAGACTAATATTAAAAGTTTGCATCATAAACTTTTTGTGGCCAGTACTAAAAGTCTAAATTAAGTACAAGTCTAGTAGTGGTAGATTATGAAAAACAAGTTTTCACGGCTACGATCAACAGAGTGTTTCCATTACGTCAATTACCCAAATCTGCCATTGCTTGCATCGCACATGTGTATATCTTACTCCGAATCATTTTGTAAATATTCGTGTGTCACGAGCATACTTGTTTGTTTTTCATTTTCCGTTTCTTCTTTTTTACGTTCTGAAGCAAAATTATGTAACGCATTTGCAGGTTATGCTTTTGATTCATATTGTAAAATATCTTCGATCAGTGTGAAGGTAGCGAAAACCGGACGGGTTGTGAAGGGAAGCCCAGAATTTGAAGTGGTTATAAATAACACATGTATATGCTATCAATCCCAGCTGGTTTTGAGCTGCGATGGGTTTAGCAGTTCTGTGCCATTGAAGCCTGAAATTTTGAAAAAAGTAGAGGGTGGATGTTTGGTTAACGATGGCCAACCAATATTCAATGGTCATCCATTCACATTCCAGTTTGTTGGGACATTACCCACCAAAATTTTTGCCCCTGTTAGCTCTCAGATCAACTGCTCCTGATCCCAATTGGGTGATCAGGGTTACAATAAGTGTCTCTTGTCAAGTTTGTAGTGATGGAGAGAGAGAGAGAGAGTTGTGATGATAATTTGGGAATATTGATGAATGAAACATATTTTTGAGCTTATATAATAGCAATCTTAATGGTTAAACACAATTTTTTATTGTGAAGTTATTTGGTTGCTGATGTTATAGCTGTATTTAGTCAAAATTTGGCCAAGTACACTAAATGGTGTAAAAGTCATTTTTTACCTTAACTGTCTCGGCCGTTGGATAACTTGAAAGTCAACCATCCTGTGTGGATGAGTTTATGTTTTCATACACCGCTTCAGGGCATACCTAGGGGATTCGGGGTCCTTGTAGTGCCTCAAAGCACTACAGGGTTGTAGTTCCCCAATCACAGCCGTCCGTTTGGCAAAATACTTATCTTTACGTGAAGATAGCATGAATATAATCCGGACCGTTTATTGCCGAACGGACGGCTATGATTGGGGACTACAACCCTAGGGTGCATGTGGGGGCCAGGGTTTCTGCTCACCTCTAACTATCCCGTTAAGGGATGCAGTTATGTAAGCAGGAGCAGGGTTTGTATGCATGTCCAGACTGTCGTCTTCACTCTTTCCTCGAAAAATTTATGACCCAATTACCCATTGAGTAATATAATCACATTTGGTATTTGACCACATGGGCTTAAGAATTTTGTGAATCCTGGTCTCCTCTCACTATGTAAGAACATAGTCACAGACTCAATAGACCATCCACCGTATCAGAATCAATAGTCGTAAGGCATGCAGTACCTCCAAATTAGGGCACTTATGGTTCTCTTTGTCTTTCTTGTAGTCATCTTTTTAAGTGGACAAGGTAAATTACTAGTACTTGACTTTTTACTTCTGTTTTTAAGCACACATTTGGACAAAAATTAGGATACGAATGTGAAGTTGTTCGATGCACTTGGATCTTCTACTGCATTCATGAGATCCACGTCTATCTAGAGTCGGATTTGTGTAGGAGCCCGTGCCCCATTACAAAGTCAATGAGATTTTCTAGTCCATCTACACTCTTACATATCTTCAATAGTGTCTTGTTAACTTAAAGAAGGGCAAATTGCACTAACCTCCCTTGAGGTTTCTGACACAAACAGAAACCTCCCCTGAGGTTTCTGAAATAACACTGACCTCCCTTGTTTTTCTAAAACAATAAAAAGTATCCCTGCAGTTACTTTCCAATGGATGACGTTAGCATTTGCGGGAAAAGGACCAAAATACCTTTCTTAATACACTTTAATGTCACTAATTTAATACACTTAATGCCAATTTTTTTAGATATAATAAATTTACATTTTTTTTATCTCCATTTCCTTCCCAATATATATGCATTTTTTTTCTTTTAATATCTAAACTATTTTTTTAGATATTCATTGTTTTTTTTTAAATTGTGTTGTTAACTTATATTTTATAGTTTCGATGTTATGAGTGACAATAAATTGAAAACCTGGACATCACCATGTAAAGTAAAATATTATTTTACATATATAGTGAAATGAGCACGTATACATATATTAAAAAAAATATGAACTAAAATTGAGAAAAGTTTGGAAAAGACAAAAAAAAATCCACACTTTTGATTATAATTTTTAAAATCTTCTATAGGTGGGGTCCAATTTCACTAGATCACTAAAATAAATAATGTGGTTCCAGGTAAAGTATGGTGAACATAATGGGAACCGGAACCCCCCGGTCTACCGGAGAGTTTGTCCGTTCGTTAATTTTAGTGGAAACAATCAGTATTTAGAAAACAATATTTTTGGTGAAAACTTGCCCTGGAAAAAAAAGAAAAAACATAATGACCCCCATGACCGATTGACAGAGTAATCACATTTGGTATTTGCCACATGGGCTTGTTCATCTGATTACCCCCTTAATCCTGTATGGAAATATATCCATGAAAATTTGGAAAAACATTATTGAGCATTTGCCCATTCCAAAATTTATAACTGCAGAATCACCAGATACCTAGACTTATACACCATTCGTGTCTAAATTGAAAGTCACAAGGCAGTAGCTCCAAATCAGAAGCAAAAGGGGATCAACATGATGCCACTTAAGGTTTTCTTTGCCTTTCTTTTAGTTCCTCTTCTTAAGTGGACGAGGTAATCAGAAGTTTCGTGCTTTTTATTTTATTTTTTTATCAGCAAGTTTGTGGTTATTTTTAGACACTGTTATTAAAAGAATGCATCATAAACTTTTTATTTTAATTGTTTGTTTTTCGATTTGTTTGTCTTCTTTTTTTAACTTCTCTAGCAAATTTCTGTTACATGTTTGCAGGTTATGCACACTGTAGTCTATCTTCAATCAGTGTGGAGGTAGCGAAAATCGGAAAGGTTGTGAAGGGAAGCCCAGAATTTGAAGTGGTTATAACTTAACTAACACATGTATATGCTCTCAATCTATGCTGGTTTTGAGCTGCCATGGGTTCAACAGTTCTGTGCCATTGAAGCCTGCAGTTTTGAAGAAAGTAGAGGGTGGATGTTTGGTGAACGATGGCCAATCGATATACGGAAATGGTGACCCATTCAAATTCCAGTTTGTTGGGACATTACCCACCAAAAATTTCGCCCCTGTTAGCTCTTATATCAGCTGCTCCTGATCCCAATTTAGTTATTATAAGTCTCTCTTGTCAAGTTTGTTGTGATAGAGAGAAGAGACAGAGAGGGATTTGTGACAATAATTTGGAAATATTGATGAATAAAACATATTCGGTTTAGAGAATTTTAATTAGGCATCCTGTACAAAAAAGATGCTTATGATTCCATCCTGCCCAGTTTGAATAGTTATGATTTCATCCTGAAATGTATTAATTGGACGTTTGTACCCTTATTTATTCCATAAATAGTAGTATATATTATATATATTAATAATATATACTAATAATACGTCCAAAATATCCGAGATTACATTCAAATCTCATAGCCTGATTTCACGCCCAAAGTAATGGAAAGTTTTCCATTACTAATATAATCCAGGATTATATTAATTTCCATTATTATCATATGGAACGTTTAATGTTTCCTACATCCAAGGGATTTGTTACCTCTCTCTCTCTCTCTCCACCTCCACCCCTGCCGCCCACTTTCTCATCTCTAGGGATCAAAAGAGACCACGCCGGAATGGCGGCGATTGGCACCCCACCTCCATGAAGGCTGCCGCCCACTCTCCCTCCACAGCCGTTCATCGTAGTTGGGATAAAAAAAGACCACGCCGGAATAGCGGCAGCGATTGGCACCCCACCTCCATGGAGGCCGCCACCCACTCTCTCTCCACAGCTGTTCATTGTAGTTGTCGATCGGCACGATCTCCACAACCATTCATCATCACCAATCTCCAGTCGTACATCGCCGCCGATCTCCATAGCCATTCATCACCCTGTTCGGATAATCAAAAAGAAGGTGTACAATGTTCATATTGTTGGATTGTTAGCTGATTCATACATTGAATATGGTGTATTAGTACATAAAATTGATTCCAGGTTTCCTAGTGTATTCGTTACTCATGATTTTTCACACAATATTAGTCGTGGAGCATTTGATTACCATGTTTTTCATGGTTTTGGTAGGGTGTGATTTTGTAAAGCATTAAT
>JAXBDA010002870.1:0-38902 GCA_036023075.1 Gaultheria prostrata | reverse complement strand
CACCCCCCCCCCCCCCTCTTTGCCGGCTATTATTTTTATTTTTTTTTTATTCTCTCTCTCTCTTGTCTCTCTCTTACTTTTCCCCCATATATTATAATTTATTAAAAATAGGGAGGATAATAGGGAGTGTTGATAGAAAAAGTGTCAAATTATAATAGATATATGCACTGTTCACAAACTTTTTTGAGGAGTTATTGTTGGGGTTACTCTTAGAAGAGAGAGGAAATCATTTAATCTCAGTCTTGACCACCAGGCAAAACCTTTAGTATTAGATGCCCTTGATTGTACATCGTATTTATAATGTCACGAAGGAACTACCTGGGATTAGATTCGGATATCTCTAGTGTGTGAGTGTAATTCCCTTCTCATTAGTTAGTACTCCCTCCGTCCATTTTTTAGTGTAGACATTTTCATTTTGGGCTGTCCCTTAATAATTGTGTGTTTTGAAAAGTTAGTGGGTACATTTCCTATTTTGCTCCTAAAAGCAGATTCCTTTTTGAAAAGTTAATGGATATTATTATATTGATAATGATAAGTAGTAGAAAGTAGATGTAAAAGTTGCAAAAGTTAATGTGAGAGAAAATAAGTTGGAATTACAAGGTAACACACTTAAAAAGGGACGGAGGGAGTATTATTACTCCTCTCAATGGAGTTATTAGTTGGATTGACCTTATACTCCCTCCGTCCCTTTTATAGTGTTTAACTTTCCATTTTGGGCTGTCCCTTAATAAGTGTGTCAGTGTGTGTTTTGAAAAGTTAGTGTGTACATTTCCTATTTTACCCTTAAAAGTAGATTCATTTTTGAAAAGTTAGTGGGTATTATTATATTGATAATGGTAAGTAGTGGAAAGTAGATGTAATTGTAAAAGTTGATGTGAGAGAAAATAAATTGAAATTACGAGGTAACACACTTAAAAATAGACGGAGGAAGTAGTTGTTATGGATCTTTTTTCCAATTTGATATAATTATGATACTTCAATTCTCTTGCCTCCTGTATCAAACAAGCGTAACCAAGGAGAATTTCAACATCAATGCAGAAAGACATTTCAATAACACCTTACCTTGTAAAGCAATTCTCAATTCAGAAGACAAGTCCAACCATGCGTACTGTCTTGGTATAGAAAATGTTCAAATCTCATGTATGAAGCACATCTCAGTTTCACATAATTGATTCGAGATGTATATTTTTGTGCAAAATAATCTTTTTGCCTGCGTTGTATAACTCGTTTCGACGGTTTCTTTCAATCGCATACCCAAAGGTGCTTAATCAATTCGTCTAATTTTTAATTTAAAATTGAACTACTCGATCAAAAACTTTGGCTATACGTTGTTGAACCTTTCAATCGCATAACCAAAGGTGCTTAAGGATTGAACCTTTTTTCTAGATTATTTTCTCATATTTTTCTTTTTCTTAAATATTTTCCTACACTTTCCTATTAACAACACGACTGTAGAAACAGATGTCACTATGTTTCTGTTCCTACTCCCTAAACCCACCAAACCCACGTCGTTTTCTATAACTCCTTTTTCCTTTTTGTTGGTATTTTAAAGATAAACTTTTGACAAATATCTTTTTTATTTATAAAAAAAAAAAGGAAAGTTTCAAGAACCACTGAAAATGCCATACGACAGGGCAATAAAATTAATGATTGTTACTATACATTGTGATGAATGCAATGATCTGTAAAAATGCATTGAAATTCATGTAATGCATATTGAAGATCTCTTTTTTTTTTACCTAAACAAGAGGACAATAGCCCATCAATAGCACGACTGAAGTAGTAGTAAATAAGCCGGAAGTAAAAAATTTCCTACACTTTCCTCATTTTTTTTGGTAGTTATTTATCTCCTCTTTCTTTTTCTAAATTTCAAACTAAATTCCGATTTTAGTGGAAGAAAACTTATTTAGACAAATAAAGCATATCAGCAAATAATCATATCGGCTTT
This sequence comes from Gaultheria prostrata, assembly GCA_036023075.1. Classification (NCBI taxonomy): domain Eukaryota; kingdom Viridiplantae; phylum Streptophyta; class Magnoliopsida; order Ericales; family Ericaceae; genus Gaultheria; species Gaultheria prostrata. The sequence continues at coordinate 36,954 of JAXBDA010002870.1, read as the reverse complement.
CTACTGAGGAATAGTATTTTTGTGTGGAAGAGTTAGAAATTTATTGATAACACGTTACAGCCAACTGTGTGAAACAAATACAACTGAAACAAAACATAAGGCATGCAGGAAAGACAAAAAACAACCAAATAAAATTAAGGAAAAATCCAGAGATATATTAATCCAGCAATTTGTTATCGTAGAACCACATGCAAGATGCCAATGCGTAGCTGTCACGGTAGTTCAACTGTTGACGATGCTCCCTTGCAGAAATTGGCCGATACCTACCAAGTGACTTTAGCACCCCAGAAATTGGCCGATACGATACAGTAATACCACTTTGGTGTACCATAGACGGCCTCCCAAAAAATGCGATATTAGGGTTTTCTAGAGAGAGAGATCTGGAGAATGATGAATCGACGATATGTCCATATAAATTCATACAACAGGCATTTAGTGACTATGTACTGAAAAGACGAGGAAATGGCCCAAGTATGATAGTTCCATGTTCTAAACAATGCCTCACTGCTAAAGCCTGCAATTGGACCGGAGAATATAACAAACCCGTATTTGAATCACCTGTGATGAACATAAACATCTTATAATGGGAACAATTTCATCCAACATGTTCCTCCATTTTTCGTTTCAAAAACTTATCCAAGTCATCATCTGAAAGAGAGAGCAACGAGCTCAGATACATCGTTACTCCGCTTTCCACCAAAATCGCATACCTAGGTTTAATCCTCACCTCCAAACTACACCCAAAATATTGAGGGTATTTAACCAGCTCCGATTTCGGGTAACCCATCGTTAGAAAGAACTCCCACTTGGGCATAATATTGTTCGACAAGCTTAAGGCATAAAAATTTCCAAATCTTGAAACCATTAATGCAACCTCCTCTATACTGAATCCCCTCTCCAAGAAAAACTGTCACAAGTTTCAAATTGCCCTCAATACTTAAATGAAAAAGTTGGGGGCATTGGTGGAGAATAGTTCCTACATCAGCCCCAATAGAATGGAAGTACTGAGCATTAGACCTTAACTTCTCCACTCCAAAACCAAGGAGATTGGGGGAGCGTGTTAGAACCTTACCCTGCTGCTCTGTTGAAAGCCCCAATTCATAAAGACAATCAAGATTTGATTTCAACTTCTGCCTGCTATAAGCCAGAAGTAAAGGAAATCGATAAATTATCTTTGGCAGTTGTTTCTTGTCCATGCCTAAGCTCTCTAAAAACCTCACATTGGGTATAAAATGTTTAGAGAGACGGAATCCACAGAGTTCAGGCCTTTTGCGGAGAATGGTGAGGATATAGGATTTGGGTACCCCAAGATCAAGTAGGAATTCAACAAAAGGCTTAATATTCCCATCCAAGCTGTAGTAAGCAAAAGTAGGGAACTTCCGTGTCACTTCTTTGATCACCTCAATTTCCATGCCAAGTTCTGTGAGGTAGACGATATGTGGAGGAGGCTTCCCAGAGGAACTGTAATCAGTCAATCTAGCCAAGGCTTTTAACTTCTTAGATTTGAGGGTGGTAATAGGGGCTGGAACCGGCACAACTGGTCCTTCTTCCACAGATTGGATTGATAAATTTTCAGTTGACCTTTCTTCAATGGGAGGATTTGGAAAATTTTCAACCACATCTACCAGAATGTCTCCAAACTCCTCGTAGAGGGTTTCAAGGTACGGATTTAGAGCATCCCTGATCTCAAGAGATGTAAGCCCTCGCCCTAAAAAATCAAAAGAAATCAGATAAGCTACGCAATACACAGGGTCGTCCCTTGGCATATGCCAATGAAGCCATTGCTATAGGCCTCAACTGCTGTCTAAAATTAGGGCCCCAAACCATTTTGAACCCTGAATGGAAGTCCAAAATGACAATGTTTTCAGTTCGATAAACCCTGAATGGAAGTCCAAAATGACAATGTTTTCAGTTCGATAAACCCTGAATGGAAGTCCAAAATGACAATGTTTTCAGTTCGATAAACGGCTAGTAGAAAAGCCAAGGTCCAAAATCTGATTCAGCGGTTTCAAATTACTCTAGATTTTCAGTTAAGAGTGGCGGAGGAGGAGGAGTAGGACCATTATCAAATGAATTTCTGCTATATCTGTTTATTCGAGTAAAGATCAGATGCCGAAGCATGCCAATGGCGCACGCTGCCAGCCACGATCAAGGCAAGGGCATCGAAATCTGTTTATGTAAGGAGGATCTAACCACAAACTTGGGATGGGGCCCCTCATCTCAGGGATAGCACTGGTAATGAAGCTTAAAAATTAGAGAGAACATAAACAAGGCGTGTTTCAAGGAAAACCATGATGTGTTGTACTCAAACCTACTAGATGCCGAGTTTTATGAACCGAATGAAGCCTTGAAACAAGGTGATCAATAAAAAGTGCTGATTTGTTGACAGTTCTTGCTGCAACTGCCTTGCTAAAACCTCTTTTCTTCAAAAACAAGGTCAAAACAGCCTTGGCATTTTCTTTTTCTGCAACTAACAAATTTGCAGGCGCCACTCCGAAGTTGTGCGACCCAGCATTACTAGAGTCAACTGCCACTGTGGCAAAACAAATTTTCAAAATTTGCTTAGACCGGAAATGAATAAATGAAAAAACAATGGTGATTGGTAAGCTTCTTATTGGAGGTAGGGAAGTAGGTGGACCCATCAGATGCAAAAAGAAGGACAATGAAAGAAAAATAATTGCTCACCGAACTTAGCGCGGAAGAAGAATAGTTTATTTGAAGATGTGAGCTGAGGCCTGATAAGATATCAAAACAATCAAAATTATAATGGTGTTGGCTAATCTAACGAATTTTAGAATTTCAAACACTAAATAATTTTTGCTGCTACTATTGTATTGGGATTCAGCAAAACTGATAGCTCGTTTCTTGGTACAAGAAAATTGGCATGCTTCCTTGTTCAGGGCTGTCAAACAGGTAAAGTTACTAATGCATCATGGATGGCGTTAAATAGGAGCCAATATTATTTCTTTTTCAAAACAACAATCTAAAGTGCGGTAATTCACGAGTGTTGTGGGAAACAGCTGTACTTAATTGAGCGCTAGCAAAACACTCGAACAAAGATTTGATTAGTAGGAGAATAGGCAGTAAACCAGGCAATAGATTACTGTACCAATTCAGGTCAAAGTGGCTCTCTTAAGCTATTCAACAAAAACACTTGCTTATAGTTGCACAGATTGCATTTCTTTCTCTCAATCTCTTTCTATACTGTTTAATAGAACGGCCTTTTGCCTCCCAGGTACATCCAATCCTCCTAGCCCCAGCCCCCGGCATACCAAAAAATTACAGGAGATAAACCGTGTGTGGCGCTAAGGGGATGAAGCGCTTCACTGAACCAAACGTATAGCTCCACTTACGAGCTTGCTAACCCCTTGGGCTTACTCATCGCCTATCCTTTTTTCTTTTGCTCAACCATATCAAAGGCTTAATGGTTCCGACTATGTGATCTATGGTTCAACGGCTCAACCTACCACCTCCCCCCAATGTCTTGAATAATCCTCCTGGATACCCCTTTTAAACATGTATCTTCCAATAAAACCTCACAGAACTTGTGCACTTGCCCACAATTTTTTTTACAGAACCTATCTTCAAGCCTTAATCCAATGAATTTCAGCTTAGATTTATAGTGGTTCGTAGGTCATACAGTCCTACAACATATAGTTACAAGCTTTATAGCTAGCTGAGATTTTAATGTTTAACCAACCACAGTGGGTGTCAAATAAGAAGACATTGAATTCCAAATTATGAAGAAACCTGTACATGGACCAATGGTTGATAAGTAGGTGTGATAAGGATGTTAAGTTGACATGAAATAGAACAATCCATGTGCCATTTCATTTATATTTCTTGAGACTCACGAAGTTGGTTCAATTTTTCATCTGCATGTTTAATTTTGCATTCTGATAAATGTTCTCTCACGATTAGACTTTGAAAAATGAGCACAGAACTTCAAAACACAATATTGGTATCACTAGGCAATTCTTTTCCATCAAATTCTTCCCCCACCCCCATCAAAATCCTGGCTCCGTCCATGCTAACCCCATGCAATACTCATCGCCTTTGTTTCTGTGCTAAATCATATTGAAATCCACAAAACCAGATTTATCCTTGATGCGTAAATTTGGTTAGTCGAGCAACATTCAAATTGGTAATATGCTATCAAGCGCTCATTAATTTCAAAAAACATTGGCAGTGCAGGACCCAACTGGCACGCACGTCAGACTAAGCCCTCCCAAAGGCATTCCACGCACTTACGCAGAGGGTGAGGTTGCTAGCAAGGACGTTAAACCTGAGACCTTAGGAGGATCAAACCTCAAGTCGCAGGACCCAGGCCTTCACCACCAACCAATTCCTACGGGATTCCTCTGGCGAGTTCATCTTTGCAACAGCACAATCAGATAGGAAAGCATTCACAAATCCCAAAATTATACCATCAGAATATTCACAAGTGCAAGAAGTAGGATTCTTTATTGTCATAGCAATGCATAATCATGACATTACACTTATATACAAACACAATATAAAGATATATACACAAAACCCATATTCATTACAAAGCATCATAAGTACTATGAATCTATACAGTAAAACAACAATAGATACATGACCAATGTATGAGAATCACAAGAAATTGATACCTGGGTATAAAAAAGGCTGGTCCCGATAGAGATGAAAGGTCGAAGGACCTTGTGGCAGGGAAAGCTTGCATTTTTCCGGTAGATTAGTGCCGTTCGTGTATCATTGCTTACGAAACAGTATAAGCCATAAGGGGAGTGGGAGTCTAAGGTTTGATTTGGTGTGCCCGTGGAGGGAACTGGATAAGAAAGGGAAGAAGGATTCTGAGGGCCGATTTGGAGATTATCCTTCTATCCGTTAGGGTCATCTGAGCCGCTGAACGATATGCGGGGTGTAAATTATTATTAGTAGTTTTTTTTTTTTATTCGTCATTCATTCGTAATCTATTACGTGGAGTGTGGAAGAATGAAACTTAGGATGTATTCAATTGTTTTACCGCATTCCTCCCATTTCGCTCCTTCCACAACCAATACATGTTTGAAGCCAAAGACAACTTGAACACATAATGAGTGAAGGAGTTACCACCCCAGAATTGTTTTATCCAAGCCAGAACACCAAGTAATTAAGTAGGGCCATCAGTAATACCATTGCGTTCCATAATAGAGGACCAAACCCTCTTAGCAAAGCTGCAGGAGAAAAATAGATAGTGAAACTCAATTTCCCCTATCGCAAAGAGGACAAGTTGATCAACCTGTAAACCCCAAGAAAGAAGACGATCTTTTGTGGATAATCGGCCCAAAACAGCGAACCATTGGATGAAAGACCACCTTGGACCATATGATATTGTGCCAAAAAAAAGAAGAAGAGGATTACGCTTCCTAAAAGCCTCCCAAGCAGACCTTACAGTGTAAACACCATCAACTATAAGGTTCCAACGCACAGAATCAGAGAAAGAACAATCAAGTACTAGACCCATAGGAGTTGCATCATGATGGTTTGAATTTAATGGGATTCCTTTGCCGTGGCCAAACCCATCTGTCCTCTTGGATGATGGAGCTAACCTTAACATTCAAAGATCTTCGAAGATCGTGCACTACATGCTCCCCAAATGGTTTGATATAGAGGGCAAACGGATGCCAATTATCAAGCCACAAAAAAGTGTCATCCCCATTCCCAACCTTATATGTAATCAAGGGCTGCACTTTATCTCTTGAGTTTCAGAATTTTCCTAACTGTCCAGGAGGCATCTGGTGGTGTTTTAAGACCCCAAATGCTCTTATCTTTGATTATGTAGGTATGAATCCATATGACCCATAGCGTGTCACTTTTTTTGCACACTGCCCACAGGTGACGAGCCATTGAAGCCCTATTCCAGTTCGTCGTGAGCCTAAACCTTTGCTCCTATACCCTTTCACTCAGCCCCTGACCAAAGGAAACCTCTCAGCAGCTGTTCAATCTCAAAAACCAGTTTTTTAGGTAAAATGAAAATGGATGCCCAATAAACCTGAATACTGAACGAAACAGACTAAACCAGCTTGGCTCTCTCCCCATAAGCCATAAGTGAGAGATTTGTTAGACCATGATTGGATCCTCAAAAGGATTCTATTCTTCAACTGAGCACAATCAGTAGCTTTCAATCTAGAAGAGATAAGGGGAACCCCCAAGTATCTAACAGGAAGAAAACCCTCAGGAATAGGAAGAATATCATACAAACTAGATTTAGTATTATCATCAACCCCAGAATAAAAAATAGAGCCCTTAAGCATGTTTGGCTTTAGAAAATTTACCTTAGCCCCACATAGAACAAAAAGATCATCAGCAAAAATAAGGTGCGTAAGCTACAACTCCTGACATTTAGGACGGTAAGTGAAGACCTGATGTCCTACCTTGTACTGAAGTAGACCGGTGAAGGCCTCCATTACTAATAAGAAAAGGTAAGGGTAGAGGGGTTCCCCTTGCGGCATCTCTAATGCACTACCTAAAAGAGTACCCCAAAGTATCCTACCTAGTTAACTAAGAAAAACTCAAAAAATGCTCTTCAGTGCACAAGAATTGACTCCCTAAAATCCTACGTGACACCCCTCACTTCCTAAAGTGCACCAAATCATTACCTAAATCTGGGGAAGGACTTAAGGAGAGAGAAGGGACGGAAGGGAATGAGAGGAAATGTTAAAAGAAATTGAACATATATAGGTAGTCTATTAACGTGCATTCCTCATTAGCTAGCTAACTAAGTTTTTAGCACATAAAAAAGGCCCATATGTACTTAGGTGTACACTTTAGCAAATATTTTTTATGTAGTGCACTAGAGATGGCCTAAGCCCTCTCTTCCTTGGGGAAAAACCCTCCAACTGCCCATTCAACACAACTGAGAACACAGGAGTTGTAATACTGCTTCTAACTCACTGAATATATTGGACTGCAGTTTCAAGGATAAAGGGAGTGAAAATCACTTCTCAAATTTAATAACCCACCTCAAAATTATTTACTCAACCTAAATTTATTACCACCCAAAATTATTCGTATTACACGATTTCCCCCATCTATAAATGCATATTCGATATAAATTGCTATGAATATATAATTGGATTAGTGGACGAGTTGGGTTTTACCTTTTATAAATGGACTGGGTTAGGTTTGAAAATTCTAGACCGGTCCCAATTTTGAACTTAATTGCTGGACGGATTCGTCCTCAATAATTTCATGGCTCACTAGATCCTTTCCAAATTAGCCCACGAGCGTCTCTCACTCCCCATGTGCCATATGGGCATTTAATGCGCCAACTCAACGTCCTTTCAATATACTAGTACCAAGGATTTGTATAGAAAATGTACAATTCTCTTATAGGAAGCACATCTCAGGTTTCAAAAAGTAGTTCAATTATATATTCGAAAATACATGATCAATTTGTCTAATTAATAGTTTCGAATTCTGAACTCAAAATTGAACAAATTAATCAAGAATTTGCCAATATATGATTGAACTAATTTTTACAAGGCAGACTAGAAAAAAAATTTCTTTAAGAAATGAAAGTCATGAATCATTTGTGGAACTCAAGGTGAGCTCCACACATGAGGTCTTTATATTTTCTGTACAAACCCGTTAATACCGGTAAATTTATTGTTTGGAAAATGAGTGGTGATTGAGTTTGAGAAGAATAGTTTGCTGGAAACTTGAGAGACTTCATAAGTGGATCTTTTGAGCACTTGTTGTCTTCAAGAAAACTATCCTGTGATTACCCGTAGAGTAAGCTTAATTCACAAGAAAGACCGAACCACATAAAATGTGTCTATTTTGTGTGTGTATTTATGTATCTATCTTATCGGGTTGGTTGGTTAGTTTTCTCCATAATTTTGTTGTACCATTGTCACTTCCACACAACAAATACAGGCATCAAAAAGAAAAGAAAAAAAAAAGAGGAACGATTAAGACACCACAACACAAAACAAAGGTTGAGAAAGAGCTCAAGGAGAATGTTGAATGTTTCCTTCAATGACATGTACATAAAAATTTACATGACAGACATTTAGCTTCTCTGGTTCTTGAAACAATACTCAAACAACAACAAAATGCCCAGAGTTTGAAAATTTCAAGTTCTTAAACATGCATCATTGATAAGACTAACCATTAACTTACTGGGGGCTCTTGGACCAGAGGCTATAACAGTCCTGGAATTGAATCACACGCGATGAACAGAAACAGCTTGGAATCTGAGCAGTTTCATCGAAAGTTTTTCTTCATTTTTCGTTTCAAAACCTTATCCAACTCACCATCCGAAAGATAGAGTAATCGTTGCAGATTCAACGTTACTCAGCTTTCCTTCATAAGCCTCCAGTTGAATCACCTACGATGAACAGAAACATCTTGTAATCTGAATAGCTTCATCCAGCATTTTTTCCCATTTTTCGTTCAAAACCTCATCCAACTCATCATCCGAAAGAGATAGCAACGAGCTCTCTGCTTTCAACCAAAATCTCATACCGAGGTTTAATCCTCAGCTCCAAACTGAACCCAACATACTGAGGGTGCATAACCAGCTCCGATTTCGGATAACCCATTGTCAAAAAGAACTCCCCCTTCAAAATAATGTTGTTCGACAAGTTTAAGACATAAAAATTTCCAAATCTTGAAACTATCAATGCAACCTACTCTATACCCTCTCCAAGAAAAACTCTGTAACAAGTTTCAAATTGGCCTCAATACTTACAAAAAGTTGTGGGCATTGATGGAGAATAGTTCCTACTTCAGCCCCAATAGAACGGAAGTACTGAGCATTAGACATTATCTTCTCCACTCTGAAAGCTAGGATACTCGGGCACTTAGATATTGTGTTTTGCATTGGATACTATCAAGACATTTGTTCAGAGCACTTAGCTATTGTGTTTTTAAAATTTTGTTGTCTATATTGTGGCCCCTCGGATGTGAAATCATGGCTCCGTCCCTGCGTTACATCCTACTGTGTGTAACAAATACAACAGAAACAAAACATAAGGCATGCAGGAAAGGCAAAAAAACAACCAACCAAATGAAGGAAAAGTCCAGCGATAAATTAATCCAGCAGTTTGTTATCGGAGAACCACATGCAAGATGCCAATGCGTAGCTATCACGGTAGTTCCACTGTTGACGATGCTCCCTTGAAGAAATTGGCCGATACCAACCAAGTGACTATAGCACCCCAAAAATTGGCCGATGATACACTAATACCACTCTGGTGTACCATAGACGGCCTCCCCAAAAAGGCGATATTAGGGTTTTCTGGAGAGAGAGTTTGTTTTGTATTTTCTCTCTCTCCCAAAAAAAGGAGAGTGATGGATCGACGATATGTCCATATAAATTCATACAACAGGCATTTAATGACTATGGTCCTCAAAATAATACTGCAAAGACGACGAAATGGCCCAAGTCTAATAAGTTTCATGTTCTAAAAAAATGCCTCACTGCTAAAGCCTGCAATTAGACCAGAGAATACAACAAACCCGCTGTGATGAACAAAAACATCTTATAATGGGAACAGTTTCATAAACATCGTTTCAAAAGCTTATCAAACTCATCATCTGAAGTTAAGAGCAACGAGAATAGTCTCATTGTTACCCCGCATTCCATCATAATTGCATACCTAGGTTTAATCCTCAGCACCAAACTATACCCAAAATACTGAGGGTATTTAACCAGATCCGATTTTGGGTAACCCATCGTCAGAAAGAACTCCCACTTGGGCATAATATTGTTCGACAAGCTTAAGGCATAAAAATTTCCAAAACTTGAAACCATTAATGCAACCTCCTCTATACTGAATCCCCTCTCCAAGAAAAACTCTGTCACAGGTTTTAAATTGGCCTCAATACTTAGACCAAAAAGTTGTGGACATCTGTGGATAAGAGTTCCTACATCAGCCCCAATAGAATGGAAGTACTGAGCATTAGACCTTATCTTCTCCACGCTGGAAGCTAGGATACTCGGGCAGCGTGTTAGAACCTTACCCTGCTTTTCCGGTGAAAGCCCCAATTCATAAAGACAATTAAGATTTGTTTTGAACTTCTGCCTGCTACAAGTTAGAAGCGCAGGAAATCGATAAATTACCTTTGGCCATTGTCTCTTGTCTATGCCTAAGCTCTCTAAAAACCTCACAGTGGGTATTAAACTTCTAGAGAGACTTAATCCACAGAGTACAGGCGTTTTGCGGAGAATGGTGGGGATATGGGATTTGGGTACCCCAAGATCAAGTAGGAATTCAACCAAAGGCTTAATTTTCCCATCCAAGCTGTAGTAAGCAAAATTAGGGAACTTCCGTGTCACTTTTTTTATCACCTCAATTTCCATGCCAAGTTCTGTGAGGTAGATAATATGCGGAGGCAGCTTCCCAGTGGAATTGTAATCAGCCAATCTAGCCAAGGCATTTAACTGCTTAGTGTTGAGGGTGGTAATAGGGGCTGGATCCGGCACAACTGGTTCTTCCACAGATGGAATTGACAAATTTTCAGTTGATCTTTCTTCAATGGGTGGATTTGGAAAATTTTCAACTATATCTACCAGAATGTCTCCAAACTCCTCGTAGAGGGTTTCAAGGTACGGATTTAGAGCATTCCTGATCTCAAGAGATGTAAGCCGTCGCCCTGCAAAATCAAAAGAAATCAGATAAGCTATGCAATACACAGGGTCGTCCCTGGGCATATGCCAATGAAGCCATTGCCCTGGCCATCAGCTGCTGTCTAAAATTAGGGCCCCAAACCATTTTGTGCCCTGAATGAAAGGCCAAAATGAAAACGTTTTTAGTTCGATAAATGGCTAATATAAAAGCCAAGGTCCAAAATCTGATTTCGCGGTTTCAAATTACTCTAGATTTTCAGTTAAGAGCGTAAGGACATTGAAATCTGTTTATATAAGGAGGATCCATCCACAAACTTGGGATGGGGCCCCTCATCTCTGGGACTGCACTGGTAGTGAAGCTTAAAAATTAGATAGAACATAAGCAAGGCGTGTTTTAAGGAAAACCATGATGTGTTGTACTCAAACCTACTAGATACTGAGTTTTATGAACTGAATGAAGCCTTGAAACTAGGTGATCAATAAAAAGTGCTGATTTGTTGACAGTTCTTGCTGCAACCGCCTTGCTAAAACCTCTTTTCTTCAGAAACAAGGTCAATACCGCCATGGCTTCTTCTTTTTCTGCAACCACCAAATTTGCAGGGCCACCTCCTAAGTTGGGCAACTCAGTTTTACTCGAGTCAGCTGCATTGTAGCAAAACACATTTCCAAAAATTGTTAGACAAGAAATGAATGACTGGAATGAAGATGGCGAGCTTCTTATTGGAGGTAAGGAATTAGGTGGCCCATCAGAGGCAACAAGGAGAAGAACATAAAGAATTGCTCACCAAACTTAGCGCGACAAAAGAACAGTTTCTTGGAAAAAGTGAGTTGAGTCCTGCTCCGATGTTGAAAAGAAATTTTAGTATTGTCAACTTGGAAATGGAAACGGGTGAAACACAGGAAGAAAGTAGTACTTTTTTTTATAAATATATATACAAGCAAAATTGACACAGTTCCTGGTTCAGGGCTACCAAATAGGTAAAGTTGCTAATGTATCGTGAACGCATCCAATACTCAATAGCAGCCAATATTGTACAAGCTGAGGCATCTAACAACAATCTAAATTCTAAAGTGTGCTTATTCATAAGCGTTGTAGCAAACAACAGAAACACTGCAATAATTGAGTGCCAGCAAAATACGTAAATAAAGAACTAGGAAAATACCTCCGTAAAACGCGCAAGGACTTGATAACTATACCAATTCAAGTTAAGTGGCTGTCTTAAAAATACTCCATTCAGAAAAAACTTGCTCATACTCACGTTGATTGCAGTCCTTTTTATCAATTCCTTTCTATCTTGCTTTTTGGAAACAGCCTTTTGCCTCGACTAGTTCTCAGGGTACTTCCAAAACTACTGCCCTAGGTCCCTCTCCTCCCGAATAATTACTGGAGATGGCCCTGTGTGGCAGTGTGGGCCTAAATTCTAAAGTGTGCTTATTCATAATCGTTGTATCAAACAACAGAAACACTGCAATAATTGAGTGCTAGAGAAATACGTAAATAAAGAACTAGGAAAATACCTAAGTAAAACGCGCAAGGACTTGATTACTATACCAATTCAAGTTAAGTAGCTGTCTTAAAAGATACTCCATTCAGAAAACACTTGCTCATACTCACATTGATTGCAGTTCTTTTTATCAATTCCTTTCTATCTTGCTTTTTGGAAACAGCCTTTTGCCTCAACTAGTTCTCGGGGTACTTCCAAAACCACTGCCCTAGGTCCCTCTCCTACCGAATAATTACTGGAGATAGCCCTATGTGGCAGTGTGGGCCTAAGGAGATCAAGCGCTTCACGGATCCGCACCCATGGCTCAAATTACGACTTGGCTAAACCCGCACGACACTCATTTCCTTTGCTTTTGTGCTCAACCATACTGAAAGCCAAATACAACATTTATCCTAGGTGCATAAACTTTGTCAGTTGAGCAACATTCAATTTCACAAATATACTTTCAAGGCCTCATTTAGTTTTGCAATTTATGATGATTCACAGCCACAGAATGATAGAACTCTTCACATTCCCATGCTATCATCCAGCAATTATTCCTTTTTGGGTAATGTATGAGCCAACTTGCACACAAGTGAGACTAAAGCCACTATAGCCCCTCCCAAAGCCACCGATTCACATGCTTATGCATGCAGGTGAGGTAGCCTCAAGAGTTGCAGGCAAGAAGGGAGACTAAGGAGCAGCAAACACTAAGTGCCAGGCCTTCACCTCCAGCCAACTCCTTCGGGATTCCTCAAGCTGAGTTTATCATTACACCACCACAATCAGATGGGAAGTATTTACAATGGTAAAGTCAAGTCACACATCCAGTTTTACAACCAAACTTACAACCGATTTGCCACATTACCATATAGGCTCCATCGTTTTGATGATCGAAAACGTCCATCCTATAGAGCACGTCAAAACTACCAAAAATACCAAAATTCAGGTTTATAGAATATCACTAAAAGAATGATCAGAACACACTTGTCTTCTGTGTGAGTTTGTTTGTTTTCCTTTTCCGATCATGCATTTATCGACACCAATTAACCTAAATTTTGGTATTCTTATTATTTTCAGCGTGCTAGAACGTTTCCAACAATTAAAATAATTGAGCCAATATGGTAATGTGGCAAATCGGTTGTAAGTTTGGTTGTAAAATGGGTGTGTGACTACTTTCCCATCTAAAATCCCAATTCTCACTATTCACAAGTGCGAAAGGTACGATTCTTTTTGGTAACAGGCTAATAGCAAGGCATAATCATAACATCACACGTACAAAAACACACCCAAATGTATATACACAAAACTCAAGTTCATTACTAAGCATGATAGGTACTCTGAATATACGCAGTAATACAACAATAGATACAGACAAATGTATGAGAATCAGAAGAAATTGAGACCTGGGTATGAAAAAGACTGCTCCAGGTAGAGAGAAAAGGTAGGAGGAGGAGCTTATGGCAGGGAAAGCTTGCATTTTTTCCAGTAAAAGTGAGAACTTTTCGCCAATCTTTGTTTTTTAAGCAGTGATATGTGCGTGTGAGTGTATCTGCGTACTTGGGTTGAATTTGGTTTGCTTTTAGAGGGAACAGATGAAGAAAGGGAAGAGAAGGTTGGGGTTGATTTGGAGATTGGATAATGTTGGGTCGTGGGCCAACTGTGAAGCACGTCGAAGAAAGAATGGTACTCCTATAGTCCTATATCACAAATTTTTTTTTGGTACATCTATTCACAATCCACTTTTTGCTAAATACAATCCATTTTAAGAGTGGATTATGGTTGTATTTAGCAAAAGTGGGCTGTGAATAGAATTACCCTTTTTTTTTGTAGAGTCCGTGTCTGCGCTAGGAGATTTTTTTGGATACGTCCGGGTACCATGTGGTCGAGCCTACGTGGTACTTGAACATTACATCTAGACTGTCTAAAAGTTTATTGGATAGCCGAGATTAAGACACCCTCTCTCCTCACTCTCTCTCCTCTTTCTCTCTCCTTTTTCTATTTTCAAATCCTGACCGCCCATGTGGTACCCTCTCTGTACTGAAAAATTGCTCCTGTGCTAGATTACTCGCACGTGAATAATCATGGGGTCTAATCCTGTTGCTTACTTGCATGGGAATCCAATGAAAACTAGAAGAAGAAAAAAAAAAAAACTCCCTATGGACTGATCCCAGAGAAATAGAGAAATTGATAACAACTGAGAAATTTCGAACCCAAAATTTCAGAAGAGAAGAAATTCTTTAATCTCAGTCTTAACCATGAGGCCAACCTTGGTGTTAGATGTCTTTGTTATATATCATATTTGTAATGTCACGAAGGAACTAACTCGGGTTAGATTCGGATCTCTCTATTCTCTAGTGTGCGAGTGTTCTTCCCTTCTCATTAGTCAGTATTATTACTTTTTTTTCAATTTGATATACTTATGATGCTTAAATTCTCTTGAATTCTCTTGCCTCTCGTATCAAACAAGGATTACCAAGGAGAAATTTCAACATTTATCCTAAACTATCATGCAAATAGAGCACAAAGATATTTCAGTAACACCTGACCTTGTAAAGCAATTCTCAATTCAAGAGTCAAGTCCAACTGTACATACAAATCTCATGTATAAAGCACATCTCGATTTCACATAATTGATACGAGGTGTATATTTCATGCAAAAAAAAATCTTTTTGCTATGTTGTAAAAACCGTTTTGCTCAATCGCATATCCAAAGGTGCTTAATCAATTCGTGTAATGATAATTTTAAAATTTTGAACCCAAAAATTGAACTACTCGATCATAAACTTGGCTACATGTAGTTGACATAATTTTTACAAGCCACATTTCTCATATTTTTCTTTTTTGTTAATTATTTTCCTATACTTTCCTCGTAAAAATTTCCCTAGACTTTCCTCATTTTTTTCATAATTATTTTATCTTTTCTTTCTTTTTCTAAATTCCAAGCTAAATTCCGATTTGAGTGGAAGAAAACTTAATTAGACAAATGAAGGATATCAGCAAATAATCATATTGGCTTTCTACTGAGGAAGAGTATTAAAAAAAAACGGGAAAAAAAATTATGAAAGAAAAATATATACAAGTATGATGGTGTTTGTACTAAAATTGAATCCATTTTTGAACCGGCTCCCGTCTTTTAGTTGAGCAATTTTTCAGTACCTACTGGGTACCTCATGGTATCCAGTCAACGTATCTAAGCCATTCATTTTGGTTTTAGATGGTGCGGTTTGGAGAAAGAGAAGAGAGAGTAAGGAGAGATGATGTTTTAATCTCGGCCGTCCAATACACTTTTGGACGGTTCGGATACAATATTTGGGTACCTCGTAGGCTTGGAAATACTTACTACAGAATCAGGAACTTACTACAGTATCTGAGGTACTTACTTTTTAGATACCATACAGTGGTAAGTATTCCAGATGGTGTGACAAAACATAGCAAAACAACACTATTTTTATATGGAACTACACCGTGTTTGGTGCCCAATTTTCATCGTAATACATACCATTTTGTATCAGAAATACTTCCTACAGCATCTGAAATACTTACTTTGGGATACTGTACAATAGTAAATATTTCAGATGGTGAATACAATCAAACAACATTGTTTTATTACCAAACTACACCGTTTTCGGTGTCTGATATTATTGTTCTCTGAAAGAGTTTGTTTTCTCTGTTTCTTTCTATACGATGCACATTTCCCCAAAAAGGAAGGAAAGAGCTCAAGGAGAATGATGAATATTTGATTCGACGACCTGTGCATAAAAATTCAAACAGCAGACATTTAACTACTATGGTCCAAGTCAGATAATTTCATGTTCTGAAAAATGCTTCACAGCTAAAGCCTGTATTTTCTTTTTCTTTTTCTTTTCGATAATTGCAAAATTTTATACAGCTCAACCAAAAGAGTCACAAGTATAGGGACATCATCCCAGGTACATCACAAAGAAACTAAACCAGTAAGGAACCAACAAAGCAAGAACAAAACTAACTATACAAGTCTAAGAATTCTAGCAGACACATTCCATCTGGCACAGGGATCTTTGTTTGCAATGGAAGCTTTTAAATTCCCCTTGGAGCTGAGGAAGGCCCTGACATCAGAGTGAATACAAAGATATACCTGATCTTGCGATGATATCTTCCCTTGGAAAATTCTGGAGTTCCTTTCCCTCCATATACCATAGACAGCAGCCGCCAAAGAAGCTCTAAGACGGATACTCCATAGACCCTTCCCCTTGGCTTTTAAGCAAAACAAATTAAAAACAGCACCCGGGTCATCAGGCATCCCTTGAACAAGGCTACATTTCACCAACCTTTGCCAAACATGCATAGAAAAAGGGCAAGAAAAGAAGAGATGAGCATGTGATTCAATCGCATTATTACAGAGACAACAATTACCATCACCTGCATGCCCCATTTCCTCAAACGATCTCTAGTGCTCAATCTAAACCAGAGAATATAACAAACCTGTATTTGAATCACCTGTGATGAACATAAACATCTTATAATTGGATCAGTTTCATCCAACATGTTCCTCCATTTTTCGTTTCAAAACCTTATCCAACTCATCATCCGAAAGAGATAGCAACGAGCCCAGACACATCGTTACTCCGCTTTCCACCAAAATCGCATACCTAGGTTTAATCCTCAACTCCAAACTATACCCAAAATAGTGAGGGTATTTAACCAGATCCGATTTCAGGTAACCCATTGTCAGAAAGAACTCCCACTTGGGAATAATGTTGTTCGACAAGTTTAAGGCATAAAATTTTCCAAATCTTGAAACCATAAATGCAACCTCCTCCATACTGAATCCCCTCTCCAAGAAAAACTCTGTCACAAGTTTCAAATTGCCCTCAATACTTAGACGAAAAAGTTGGGGGCATTGGTGGAGAATAGTTCCTACATCAGCCCCAATAGAATGGAAGTACTGAGCATTAGACCTTAACTTCTCCACTCCAAAACCAAGAATATTCGGGGAGCGTGTAAGAACCTTACCCTGCTGCTCTGTTGAAAGCCCCAATTCATAAAGACAATCAAGATTTGATTTCAACTTCTGCCTGCTATAAGTTAGAAGTGAAGGAAATCGATAAATTACCTTTGGCCATTGTTTCTTGTCCATGCCTAAGCTCTCTAAAAACCTCACAGTCGGTACCAATTTTTTAGAGAGACTGAATCCACAGAGTTCAGGCCTTTTGCGGAGAATGGTGGGGATATCGGATTTGGGTACCCCAAGATCAAGTAGGAATTCAACCAAAGGCTTAATTTTCCCATCCAAGCTGTAACATAGAAGCGAAGGAAATCGATAAATTACCTTTGGCCATTGTTTCTTATCCATGCCTAAGCTCTCTAAAAACCTCACAGTGGGTATTAGAATTTTAGAGAGACTGAATCCACAGAGTTCAGGCCTTTTGCGGAGAATGGTGGGGATATCGGATTTGGTTACCCCAAGATCAAGTAGGAATTCAACCAAAGGCTTAATTTTCCCATCCAAGCTGTAGTAAGCAAAATTAGGGAACTTCCGTGTCACTTTTTTTATCACCTCAATTTCCATGCCAAGTTCTGTGAGGTAGATAATATGTGGAGGCGGCTTCCCAGTGGAATTGTAATCAGTCAATCTAGCCAAGGCATGTAACTGCTTAGAGTTGAGGGTGGTAATAGGGGCTGGAACCTGCACAACTGGTCCTTCTTCCACAGATGTGATTGACAAATTTTCAGTTGATCTTTCTTCGATGGGAGGATTTGGAAAATTTTCAACTACTTCTATCAGAATGTTTCCAAACTCCTTGTAGAGGGTTTCAATGTATGGATTGACAGCATCCCTGATCTCAAGAGATGTAAGCCCTGGCCCTGAAAAGTCAAAAGAAATCAGATAAGCAACGCAATACACAGGGTCGTCCCTGGGCATATGCCAATGAAGCCATTTCTCGCCCCAACTGCTGTCTAAAATTAGGGCCCCAAAACATTTTGAACCCTGAATGAAAAATCCAAAATGAAAATCTTTTAAGTTCGATAAACGGTCTAATATAAAAGCCAAGGTCCAAAATCTGATTCAGCGGTTTCAATTTACTCTACATTTTCAGTTAAGAGCGTAAAGGCATTGAAATCTGTTCATGTAAGGAGGATCCACCCACAAACTTGGGATGGCGCCCCTCATCTCAGGGATAGCACTGGTAATGAAGCTTAAAAATTAGATAAAACATAAACAAGGCATGTTTCAAGGAAAACCATGATGAGTTGCACTCAAACCTACAAGATACCGAGTTTTATGAACCGAATGAAGCCTTGAAACAAGGTGATCAATAAAAAGTGCTGATTTGTTTACAGTTCTTGCTGCAACTGCCTTGCTGAAACCTCTTTTCTTCAAAAACAAGGTCAAAACAGCCATGGCATTTTCTTTTTCTGCAACTAACAAATTTGCAGGTGCCACTCCGAAGTTGTTAGGACCATAGGCCATGGTCTTCATTATTGGCAATTCCATGACAGATTACATATTTAATTGTACGCCTAATTATTGAGTTGTAATTCATTTTTTCTTTTATTTTTAGAGTGTCTGTTTAGGAAGTGGAGGAAATCAAATATTGTGTAATTGAAATATAGAGATTAGGAAGGGAATTAGCATCTCATAACGGAAGGAAGGAAATTAGCATCTCATATGATTTTGTCAAAGCTAATCTCGTGGATTAATTTATCCACTCTATAAGGAAGGAAATCATCTAATTACTCGGAAGGGAATTAACTAATCACGTGGATGCTTTTTGGAAAAGTATATTGAGAGGTGGGCTTTCAAAAGTCTATATATGTGTGGATATGCTGGGAGTTTCACTTGACCAAAAAGATAAAAGAGTATTTTCCTTCTTGTCTCGAAGAAAAGGATACACGGCAGAGTAGAGAATTTGTGTCTTGGAGTACACATGATCAATATGATCATCATGCTGTTCAATTAACTCCAAGAAGTTTGTCTATCTTTCGTTTCAACAAATTGGATCATTCTTCCTGTGGATTCTGGAAGTAGATTGGAGGACTTGAGGATTCAAGGCAGCGGCAGTCAACCACTTGGTGTGGTGTACGTGGATTCGGCAAAACAGTCTTTGGTTAGTCGGTGAGGATTCACGATTATATTGATTAAGATTGTTTTGTAACTGCACAATGATATTTTTTAGTGCGTTGATTTCCTCCCGTGGTTTTTACCCTATTTAAGGGGTTTTCCACGTATATATTTGTGTTCGTTATTTATTGCCTTTCGATTCCGTTTATTTTGCTTGTTGAGTAGTAGATTGCAAAACAGGAATTTTCAGAAGTTGTGCGACCCAGCGTTACCAGAGTCCGCTGCCACTATGGCAAAACAAAATTTCAAAATTCGTTAGACAGGAAATGATTAAATGAAAAAACGATGGTGATTGGTGAGCTTCTTATTGGAGGTAGGGAAGTAGGTGCCCCCGCCGCCATCAGATGCAGAAACAAGAATAATGAAAGAAAATTAATTGCTCACTGAACTTAGCGCGGCAGAAGAATAGGTTATTCGGAGATGTGACATGAGGCCTGATAAGATATCAAAACAATCAAAATTATAATGGCGTTGGCTAATCGAACCACTTATAGAATTTCCAACACGAAATAATTTTTGTTGCTACTAATGTATTGGGATTCGGCGATACTGATATCTCTTTCTTGGTTAATAAAATTGGCATGCTTCCTTGTTCAGGGCTGTCAAACAGGTAAAGCGACCAATATATCATGTATGGTGTTAAATAGCAGCCATTATTGTTTCTTTTTCATAACAACAATCTAGAGTGCGGTAATTCAGTAGTGTTGTGGGAAACAGCTGTACTTAATTGAGTGCTAACAAAATACTTGAACAAAGAAATTGATTGGGAGGAGAAGACAGTAAAACGGGTAACTCGATTACTGTACCAATTCAAGTCAAAGTGACTCTCTCAAGCTATTCAACAAAAACACTTGCTTAAAGTTCCACTGATTGCATTTCTTTCTCTCAATCACTTTCTATACTGTTTTTTAGAACGGCCTTTTGCCTTGACTAGTTTCGCAGGTACATCCAATCCTCCTAGCCCCAGCCCCCCGCATACCAAAAAAATTACAGGAGATAGCCGTGTGTGGCGCTAAGGGGATCAAGCGCTTCACTGAACCAAACGTATAGCTCCACTTGCCAGCTTGCCAACCCCTTGGGCTTACTCATCGCCTATCCTTTTTTCTTTTGCACAACCATATCAAAGGCTTCATGGTTCCGACTTTGTGATCTATGGTTCAACACCTAAACCTACCACCTCCCTCCCGATGTCTTGAATAATCCTCCTAGATACCCCTCTTAAACATGTATCTTCCAATAAAACCTCACAAAACTAATGCACTTGCCCCCAAAATTTTTTACAGAACCTATCTTTATTCTTCAAGCCTTAATCCAATGAATTTTGGCTTAGATTTATAGTGGTTCGTAGGTCATACACTCCGAAAACATATAGTTGAGAGCTTTATAGCTAGTTGAGATTTTAATGTTTAACCAACCACAGTGGGTCTCAAATAAGAGGACACTGAATTACGAATTATGAAGAAACCTGTACATGGACCAATGGTTGATAAGTAGGTGTGATGAGGATGTTAAGTTGACATCAAAAATACAATTCATCTGCCATCTCTTTTATATTTCTTTAGACTCGCTGAAATTGGTTCAGTTTTTCATGTGCATATTAAATTTTGCATTCTAATGAATGTTCTCTCACGATTAGAATTTAAAAAATGATTCTCACAGAACTTCAAAACACCATATTGGTATCACAAGGCAATTCTTTTTTATCAAATTCTGCCCCCAACCCCATCAAAATCCTGGCTCCATCCCCGCTAACCCCGTGCAATACTCATTGCCTTTGTTTCTGTGCTCAATCATGTTGAAATCCAAAAACCAGTTTTATCCTTGGTGCATAAATTTGGTTAGTTGAGCAACATTCAAATTGCTAATATGCTATCAAGGGCTCACTAATTTCAAAAAAAAATTGGCAGTGGAGAACCGAACTTGCACGCACGTCAGATTAAGCCCCTCCCAAAGGCATTCCACACGCTTACGCAGGGGTGAGGTGGCTAGCAAGGAGGTTGAATCTGAGACCTTAGGAGGATAAAACCTCAAGTCCCAGGACCCAGGCCTTCACCACCAACCAATTCCTACGGGATTCCTCTGGCGAGTTCATCATTGCAACAGCACAATCGGATAGAAAAGCATTTATAAATCCCAAAATCATACCATCAGAATATTCACAAGTGCAACAAGTACGATTCTTTTTTGTCATAGCAATGCAAAATCATGACATTACACTTATATACAAACACAATATAAAGATATATACACAAAACCTATATCCATTACAAATCATCATAAGTATTTTGAATCTATACAGTAATTCAACAATAGATACATGACCCATGTATGAGAATCACAAGAATTTGAGACCTGGGTATGAAAAAGGCTGGTCCCAATAGAGATGAAAGGTCGAAGGACCTTATGGTAGGTAAAGCTTCCATTTTTCCGGTAGATTGGAGCTGTTCGCGTCTGGGGTTTGATTTGGAGCTTGGATACGTTGGCTGTTTTTGCTCAGATTAAGCAGCTGAGTGATATGTGGGGTGTATTTCCTCGTAAATATTTCACGAACTGTTTTTCTTATAACAGCACTACTCTTCTTTTTTTTTGTGTCTTCCAGTAATAAAATTACACATAAAAATTTACTAAAAGATACTAATAGAGCATCTCCACTCCTACACCAAATTTTTACTCAAATTTGAGTAAAAATTTGGTCAAAAACTTGATTTGATATCACCTCTTCCAATGGAAAACCACTCTTTTACCAAATTCTAGTTAAAATTTTGTCAAAAACAGTTTTTTTTTTTTTCATTTTGGCTCCAAAACTTTCCCACCATTTTGACAAAACAGTTTTTTTTTTCCATTTTGCCTCCAAAACTTGCAGTGAACAATTTTCTTTTCATCCTCTTCTTCCTCTTCTGCGGAAACAAGGAACAAATAGTACACCTGCTTTGAACAAATATAGCCGTTGATAATTTGATGTTGGGTTTGGTGTTGAACAAATTTGGTGAAAATTTTGAGTAAATTTGGTGTTGAACAAATTTGGTGAAGGATTTGGTGTTGAACAAATTTGGTGAAGGATTTGGTGAAGGAGTGGAGTGGGTTTTTTTGGTAATTTTTACTCAAATTTGAATTTGGTGAAATATTTGGTGTAGGAGTGGAGATGCAACAAAGGGAATGCATTTACAGGAATAAGGGGTGTGGAAATTATTTCTCATATTTAAGGACAATGATTTTCACGACCCATTTTCTTATAAATGCTCTTCTTTTTTTTGTCTTTCAATAACAAAATTACATTACATATAAAAATTCACTACAAGATAACAAATGGAGTGCATTTACAAGAATGAGGGGTTAAAAAATCATTTCCCAAATTTAATAACCTACCCCAAAAGTATTAACACTACCGAAATTCAATAATATCACCCAAAATTAATTATTAGTGTTACATGATATAAATTGGTATGAATATACAGTAAAATTAGATTAGTGGACGAGTTGGGTTTTACTCTTTGTAATGTCACGAAGGAATAATTTCAAAGTTATTCTTAAACTATCACCCAAATATCTGACACATACTTGAACTCAACGCTATTTCAATATATGGGACCATGGGTACCAAGGACTTGTATAGAAAATGTACGAATCTCATGTACAAAGTACATTCCCGGTTTCAAATAAGTAATTTGAGATGTTTATACACAATAAATTTTTAGTGTGCCATATAAAAAAAAAAGTAGTTCAATTAAATATTGGAAAATGCTTGATTAATTTGTCAAATTTATAGTTTCGAATTCTGAACTGCCAAGATCTGAACTAAAAATTGAACGAATTGATCAAGAATTTGGTGATTCATGATTGAACTAATTTTTATAAGGCAGACTAAAAATAAATTTCTTTAAGAAATGAAAGTCATGAATCATCATGAGGTCTTTACAATTTTTTGTACAAACCCATCAGTACCGGTAAATTTATTGGTTGGAAAATGAATGGTGATTGAGTTTGAGATGAATAGTTTGTTCAATAGCCAGTGGCTCTTTTGAGCACTTGCCGTCTTCAAGAAATTATTGATAGCGTGATTGCTCGTAGAGTAAGCTTACGGTACAAGAAAGACCGAACCACATAAAATATGTGTCTATTTTGTGCGTTTTTCTGTTTCTACCCTATCAGATTAGTTGGCTTGTTTTCTCAATAATTAGCGCATAGATCGCACTCGTTTTGTGATACCGTCAGCAAAAGGTAAAAAAGGAACCATTAAGACACCACAACGCAAAACAAAGGTTGAGAGAGATGAAGGAGAATGTTGAATGTTTTCTTCAATGACCTGTACATACAAATTTACACAACAGACATTTAGCTTCCCTGGTTCTTGAAACAATTCTCAAACAACAACAAAATGCTGCGAGTTTGAAAATCTCAAGTTCTTAAAAATTGCATCATTGATAAGACTTTAACCATTAGCTTACCGGGCTCTTGGAGCAGAGGCTATGACAGTCCTGGAATTGAATCACATGCGATGAACAGAAACAGCTTGGAATCTGAGCAGTTCCATCCAAAGTTTTCTTTCATTTATCGTTTCAAAACCTTGTCCAAATCACCGTCTGAAAGATAGAGTAACTGTTGCAGATTCAAGTTACCTGTTGAATCACCTGCGATGAACAGAAACATCTTGTAATTTGAATAGCTTCATCCAGCATTTTTCTCCATTTGTCGTTCCAAAATCTCATCCAACCCATCATCCGAACGAGATAGCAACGTGTTCAAACTCAATATTACTCCACTTTCCCTCAAAATGGCATACCTAGGTTTAATCCTCAGCTCCAAACTGTACCCAAAATACTGAGGGTATTTAACCAGATCAGATTTCGGGTAACTCATTTTTAAAAAGAACTCCCACTTGGGCATAATGTTCTTCGACAAACTTAAGGTATAAAAATTTGCATATCTTGAAACCATAAATGCAACCTCCTCTATACTGAATCCCCTCTCCAGGAAAAACTGTGTTGTAGGTTTCAAATTGGCCTCAATACTTAGATTAAAAATATGTGGACATTTGTGGAGAAGAGTTCCCATATCAGCCCCAATACAATGGAAGTAATGAGCGACAGCCCTTAACTTCTCCAATCCATAACCTAGGATATTCGGGCAGCGCGTTAGAACCTTACCACGCTTTTCAGTTGAAAGCCCCAATTCATAAAGACAATCAAGAGTTGATTTCAACTTCTCTTTGTTATGAACGAAGATCGCAGGAAATCGATAAATTACCTTTCCCAATTGTTTCTTGTCCACGCCCAAGTCCTCTAAAAACGTCACAGTGGGTATTAACTGTTCAGAGAGACCGACTCCACAGAGTTGAGGCCATTTCCTGATGCTGGCGGTGATATCGGATTTGGGTACGCCAAGATCAAGTAGGAATTCAACCACAGGCTTAACTTTCCCATCCAAGCTGTAGTAAGCCAAGGGAGGGAACTTGCTTGTCACTTCTTTGATCTCCTCAAGTTCCATGCCAAGTTCTGTGAGGTAGATGATTAATGGAGGAAGCTTCCCAGTGGGACCGTAGTCAGTCAATCTAGCCACGGCTGTTAATTTCTTAGACTTCAGGGAAGTAATAGGGGCTGAAACCGGCATAGCTGAGACTGATAAATTTTCTATTGATCTTTCTTCAAAAGGTGGATTTGGAAAATTTTCCACTACATCTACCAAAGTGTCTTCAAACTCCTCATATAGGGTTCCAAGGTACGGATACAGAGCATCCCTGATCTCAAGAGTTGGAATTTCTCGCCCTGGAAAGTCAAAGGGGATCAGATGAACATAAAAAAAAAAAAGGTGTGCTTCAAGGAAAGCAATGATGTGTTGCACTTGGACCTCCTGGATACCGAGTTTTATGAACAGAATGAACACTTGAAACAAGGTGATCAATGAAAAGTGCTGATTTGTTGATCGTTCCTTCCTCAACCACGTTTCTTCAAAAACAAGGTCAATGCAGCTAACAAAATTGCAGGCGCCACTCCTAAGGTTTGCGACCCATCGTTACCCGATTCAGCTGCCATTTTAGCAAAACAAAATTTCCAAAAGTTGTTAGACAGTAAATTAATGAACGGAAAAAGTATGGCGAGCTTCTTGTTGGATGTAGGGAAGCAGGCAACAAGGAGAATAATTAAAAACAAGAATTGCTCACCAAACTTAGTGCGGCAGAAGAACAGTTTCTTGGGAAAAGTGAGTTGAGTCCTGATACGGTGTCAAAACAATGTTATAGTATTATCAACTTGGAAATAGAAACAGTAAAAAAAAAAAATCACTCCTAGCTATTATTTTTGTTGCTAATATAGTATTGGGATTTTGCAATAGCAATATTTTTGTTGCTATATTGTATTGGGATTTGGCAAAAGCCATATTTCCGTGTTTGGTACACGCAAATGTGGCATGCTTTCTCGTTCTGGGCTATCAAACAGGTAAGTTTACTAATGTATCATGGACGCATTCAATAGTAGCCAATATTGTACAAGCTGAGGCTCACAAATGTAGTGGCAAACAACGGAAACAGCTGAACTTGAATGAGTGCAAGCAAAATGCTTGAACAAAGAATCGATTGTTAGGAAAATAAAACAGTAAAACACGCGACTCGATTTCTGTACAAATTCAAGTCAAAGTGGCTCTCTTAAGATATTCAAAAACAACTTACTCAGTCCCATTGATTGCATTTCTCTCTCAATCCCTTTCTATCTTGTCTTTCAGAAATGGCTTTTTGCCTTGACTAGTTTCCCAGGTTCATCCAATCCACCTACCCCAGGCCTCCCCATACTGAACAATTACTGGGGATAGCCTTGTGTGGCCAGAAGGGATCAAGCGCTTCACAGAAACAAACCTATGGCTGGACTTACCAGCTTGCAAACCCCTTGGGTTTACTCATTGCCTATCAATATTTCTTTTGCTAACCCCTTGTGATCTATGGTTCAAGTCCTACCACTAGCTAGGCTAACCCCATGGATCACTCGTTGCCTTTCTTTTTCAGCTCAATCATATCACTAGCCAAAGACTAGATTTACCCTAGGTGCATGAATTTGGTTGAATTTGGTCAGTCAAGCAACAACCAAATTCAAAAAGTATGCTTTCAAAGCCTCATAAAGATTTGCACTTTTCAAAGCCTCATAAAGATTTGCACTTTTCAAAGCCTCATAAAGATTTGCACTTTCTGACAATCAGCATCATCAGGATCAAAAAGAGCAAGGGATAATCCTCTCTCTCCCTCCTTGGTAATAGCAAGGGATAATCATCAGGATCAAAAGAAGCAAGGGATAATCAATTAATCATCTGATCATCTCTCGTAGTGTAGACATTCACGTCCAGCGAATTTACCATTGCATCAGAATACTCGCAAGTGCAAGAACTATGATTCTTTTGGTAATAGCTAGGGATAATCATTAGGTTCGAAAAAGCAAGGGATAATCATCTCTATTTCTCTTAAAGCCTCATAAAATTCCGCTCTTCATGATCTCTCTCTGATGCAGGACAAGATACTAAGGGTTTTAATTTATGGAAACGTTATTTTAGCAATAGATTGATTTAGGATATTTTAATTTTCGGCCACTTGTTTTGGCATGATTTAGGATATTCACTAGTCTCTAGTGAATTCCGCTGCGTCAAGTTGATTTTCTTGGAGTGCAACAGTATGATTGGATTATTAACAATCATATTGTGGGTCTTATCAATCAATTGAAGCATGCCGAGAAGATATCATTGCAACTAATTTTTGGTGTGGAACTTTTTGGGAAGGAAATCAAGCGAATTCCAAGTATCTATTTATTTGGCATGGAAGATGGCAGATTCCTAACGAGAACTCGAGGTCGAGTTCTTTTGAAAAAAAGGAGACTGATGCAGGACAAGATACTAAGGGTTTTAATTTATGGAAACGTTATTTTAGCAATAGATTGATTTAGGATATTTTAAATTTCTGTCACTTGTTTTGGCATGTTTTTATTAGGTATTAGTCTTAATTTGCATAAGTAGGTTAAGCAAAATCTTTTATTTTTATTAGTCTTTTTAGTTTCCTTTTATTGTTTTTCTTGGTTAGCAAGATTCTATCATTTCCTAGTTGAATTAGGGTTTGCTTATTATATGTAAGGGATATTAATTCGAGTCCTAGTCAAATTAGGATTTGCGTAGTAGTATAAATAAGGGTGTAAGCCTATAGCATAATTCATTCAATTATCAATAAACAACTTTGAGATTTTCTCTCTCTTTCTTGTGGATTCAAGAACTCTCGTGGATTCGAGAACCTATCTCGTTTGGACTAGTACGCTAACTAGTCTCTAGTGAATTCCGCTGCATCTCTCTCTCTCTCTCTCTCTCTCTCTCTCTCTCTCTCTCTCTCTCTCTCTCTCTCTCTCTTCAATTCATGAGTTCTGGGTTGGCTTGGAAGGGGTTCACAATGGGCATGGGGAAACAATGGAAGTTGTGGGTAGTGGCTATGGGGAAGCAACAATGAATTCATCACCCAAGTCCAAGGCTTTGGCCACCAAGCCAATCCCTTTTAGGCTAAGGGATAATCGTCTTATATACAAATAAAAAAAT
Organism: Gaultheria prostrata; assembly: GCA_036023075.1. Classification (NCBI taxonomy): domain Eukaryota; kingdom Viridiplantae; phylum Streptophyta; class Magnoliopsida; order Ericales; family Ericaceae; genus Gaultheria; species Gaultheria prostrata. The sequence goes on along the minus strand of JAXBDA010002870.1, from coordinate 9,215 downwards.
TTGATGGAAGTGCAGATATGGTACCCGTCTCGTTCGCCGGGGAATATTGCCTCGTCACACCACACCGCTATACATAGGGAAACAAACGCACCTATGTCGGGACTGAAGCTACATTGTGGTGTTCGGGGTATGTTTAGCCCCCATATAATTTATGTACACACAAGAAGAGTCATGTATTTAACGAAGCACGATACTATGATAGGTACTATGAATGTAAAACAATAGATACATGACCCATGTATGAGTATAACAAGAAATTGAAACCTGGGTATGAGAAAGGCTGGTCCAGGTGAAGAGAAAAGGTCGAAGGACACTACGCCAGGGAAAGCTTGCATTTTTTCCTGTAGAAACGAGCTTTTCGCTTGTATTTGGTTTGCTTTTTGTAGAGAACAGGGGAGAAAGAGGAGGGATTTAGGTTTGCAGTTGATTTGGAGACTGGATAGGGTGGGTCTTTTGCTCAGATATTAAGTTCTTTGTTTTCTAGGGGAGACTCAGACTGCCATTTTGAACTCTAAAATATGGATTACTTCGCGAAATTACATTTTGGACCTGAGTACAAAATTTTCAAGAAAAATTCAATATTTTTTCAACAAATTACTACTACTAGATATCAACAATTTTCTTTAAATTTTTTTATTAATTTTAGGTCCTCATTTTGCAGACCGGACAAATATTTTGGGACAGATGGAGTACATACTCCAATCTTCAAGAGATCTCGATGAGTGGTTTTTGAACAGTGTCACAACAGTTTAAGTAAGTAAACATCTTAGGTCAAAATTACACAACTTTTCGTGACAAGCAAACAAAATAGGCGGAGTGAGTAACCTTCTTGTAAGAGTTGTCCCAATAGCCAACCCAACGACTAGCCCACTTCCATATCCCAAGGCTATTACCATCCAATAAACACCTCTCAAAAACCCAAAACCGTGACCATGATAGATAGACGGAGGTGGTGGTGAGGTCATTGAGTTTGCGCATAACTTTGAAAATGGGACACCACACAATCCCGTAGGGGTGAGCACGGGTCGGGTAGGGTCGGGTTTGGCACCCACCCGGCACCCGACCCGATTCTGTCGGGTTAGAGATTTGTGAACCCGAAACCGACCGACTACACTAAAAGAACCCGCCCGAAAATCATCATCGGATCGTCGGATCGGGTCGGTCGGGTTTTTCGGTTTGGGCCAGCATTGGGCTAAGGCACACCAGGAAAGAGAAAAAAAAAATCATCAAATCGTTGTGTGATGAGAGAGAGAGACAGAGATCGAATAGAAGATTGATAATGGAGTAAAATCTTTGCTGCGTACTCTGAATTTCATTTACAGTAAGAGAGAGCGTAAATAGTACAGAGAGAAATGGACTCTTCGTTGCCGTTGCCGTCGCCGACGCCATTTCTTGCAGGTTTCAGAGAGAGAGAGGTGTGGCGTCTGCTGTCCGATCTTCGGTGACCGGTGAGTCGGCGAACAATGTTTTCAATGTTCAAACCCAGATTATGAAATCTCACATATCTTCAAACCCAGATCCAATTTTTTTTTGGAAAAATGGAAGTTTTCAATGTTTTCATCTTTTCGAGATAAGAATTAAGAGGCAGAGAAAGTGGAAGATTAAAGGGTAAGACTTGGAACAAGAAGAGAGAGAGAGAGGTAACGGCACTTTACAATTAATAGCCCTTACACTCAATAGCCCTGGCCTTGGAAATGGACAGAGAGTAAAGGCTGTAGCTTTTTTCCATTATCGAGACACGCGTGTACAGAGTGAAGGAGTGCATGACGCTTTGGGAGGGGTGTTTTTTGTGAAAAGTCGAATTTTTTGAAAAGAGTTGTCTGCCACTAGTACTTCTATATACATATATATATATATATATATATATATATACACATACACGACCCCTCTGTGTAATATTTCTATCGGGTCGGGTCGGGTTCATCGGTTTCACTAGAGGCTTACCCGGCACCCGACCCGACAATCGATTTTCTGAGAAATCTGAACCCGTATCCGACCGATTGCTGGGTTATAAACCGACCGAATCCCTTCGGGTCGGGTCGGGTCGGGCGGGTAGGTGCTCACCCCTACAATCCCGAATTCCCATCATATGAATTATTTTCAAATGTATCAAATTGATTCCCTCGAGGTATAGGGCCAGTTAGTCAATTATGAGAAACATTTCAGATTGAAAGAAAAGTGAGTTGGGTCAGTGGCAAGATCTGTCCTGAGAGCATGTTTTGGGATAGGTCCAACGATTCCAATTCTGTCAATTTTGCCCACGATGGTGGGATAGCGTCAGTAAGTTTGTTATTAGAAATGTTTAGCACTTGAAGTCCACTGAGACTTCCAAAGGATTCTTGGATATCCCCAACGAATGTGTTGTTCGATAGATCAAACAATCACCAAGGCACTTGGAATCTTCTCGTACAACCTTTTGTATCCCTTTGTTGACCACTTTCATTGAGTACTCGTAAACTACCACCATAGTCAGTCAAGAATTGTGCCCCATGAGTTGTTGGATCACTCTTCTGGATTTGAAACGTTGGAAATGCATGCATATATGTCAAATTCTCTTTTTTGATCATTTTCATTCCATTCCAGTTACCAATGTATTCTATTGGCAAATTACTTGAAAAGCCATTACAAGAGAGATTAATTATCCGCAACTTTGGAAATATAGAATTGTTTTTGGGATTCCCAATGTGGCCATGGAATTTGTTAACTTCGGAAGAGCTCCCAACCAAGAGGGAAAAGCATCCTCAATTTGATTATTCTGAAGAATGAGACACTCCAACATTGTTGCAATTTGCCAATGATCTTGGTACCCACCCCTGTAGTTGATTTCGACCTAAATCAATCACCACCAATTGGCTACTTATTGCGAATGTTAAAGGAAATATTTCCGTGAAAATTATTGCCACTTAGATTCAACATTGTTTCTGATGGAAAAATAATGCATGATAATAGAAATAGAATCATATAGTGTTTCATTTCCGGCTAAACTATTTTTGGACCATTCTCGTCAATTTGGAAAATTGATTGACGTATTCCGACCTTAGCCACTACTATGGCACTTCATTTCTCGGTTTTTCGTTGACAAACTGGGGAAATCTGGGGAAATCAAAGATGTATCTACGTTCACGAGTTTTTACTCATAAATCATAATTTTTCTTAGCAAAAAAAAGGAAAAAGGTTAACCATCCAGTAAACACGGTTTTAGTTTGGATTCGTGTTCTTGTTCTTAATTTTTAGTGGAACCGTACATATTTTGAGGGGAACGATCGATTTAAGCGCGAATAGTTCTAATAAAAGAACAAAATTTGAATCGGAGAGGAAAGCCAACACATTTCCGGAATTTGGATATTGCACATTCAATTCAAAAATTTATACACTTTCTAAGTGAAAAGAAGGAAATAACCAGTAAGTTACATAGGATTCTCGTTCTCCATGAGAAATGTCATCCTGGTTAAACATTTATGTGTCAGATGAGAGTAGAATTTGTAGAAGATACTTTAACCTGCATAAAACAAGGCACTCTAATGTACTTAATAGAGTGATTTTACCCCAAACTAATATTATATTAGGTGTGAGACCACACATGCGTTGCACGTATTATTGTATCACAGAATGTTTTTGCTCAATGAATACATCAGATGCCCGAGGTTCATGCCCGTTAGCAAAGCAACTAGCATTTGCAGGAAGTATAGAATTCAAGTTGTTGAAATCGAGATGAAGATACAAAATATTGCATCACCAAAGGCTTGTTACATCCAAAATATATAATGTTTCCGAGGTTGAAGCCCGCAAACCAAAGATCTCCCAAAATTAATCTACAAAACACCTTTTACTTTTCCGTCGGCGTAAATCAAAACCCAGCAAATATACCATACAAACAAATCTATGCCATCGATTTGTTAACTGCAAGACGTCACTTCATCCATACATAAATAATCTAAATCTATATCTCACTTGAATGGTTCACAAAATGGAGCTGTTTTACTAGAGTGAAAAGAATGACAAAATAATATCCAAGGTTTCACCTCTACAATATAAATCTAGGGTAACAGCCTAGCGCATATGTGGAAAATACAAAATGAAAAGATTAGTGGTATATGTATACGTCATGTGTTAAGAGCCCGCCAGAGGAACTGGGCTACCTAATAGCGACATTACAAATAAATCCTTTGGCAGAGAGAACACATATTCCTCGAGGACCCTTTACAGAAAATGAGAGAATTCTTGCAGCAACATCCTGTAGTTATCAACAAATACAATTCTTCTAAGGCACCGAAAAATTATGTGAGATCTGCACAAAAATTAGATACTCCATGACTTAAAGTCTAGGAATACGAAATTCCATATTGTGAGATTCTCTCTCCTGTCTGTAGAATGTCTGTAGAATAACGCCATGTGGTGTGAAATCCCCTCCTGCTGTGTTTGCAAACCATTCACCTTCACAGATCAAACACACCAATGTGATGTAAATTCAAAGTAAAGAAAATCATTTCTTTGAAAATGGAGTTCACAGAATACCAGGGTATACCTGCTCTTCCTCGAGTGAATCAATGGCATCTTGTAAACAGGTTAGGATTTCTTCAGGAGCTATTTTCTTTATTTCACTGGCCTCTGGCTATAAGGAAAGAAGCAAAGAATGAATTAATGCAGGTAATACCAAAGATAAAATCATTCAGAGAACCCATTCCCAATCCTTGGGTTATTAGAGTTTAAAATTTGAATCATAAATTAACTCTTAGTTCATTAAAAATCATACTGACATATTCTTTTTACCCACCACGAACATCGAAGCAAAATATATTGCCTAATCCTTCGAAGGTAAAATGGAGGATGATGGTCTAAGAATCTACACCATTAAGCTTCCACACCGACAGGAGAAAGACAAAATAAAAGACATACAAATTGGAAGTCAAATCAATAGTCTTGGCTAGACTTAAGTACAATGAACTAACATGATTCAACACGGTAGTACTCTACCAGTTCTTTGAAATTTGTCAATTTACACATCATATAATTAATTTATTGAAATTTCATCTCCCAAGATTAGGTATTGCTAATCAGCAATCAAATCAAAAACCTAATAAGAGAGCAAGGAAATTGAAGTACCAATAGACCACACCCCCCTGTGTAACATCATCTCCTCCCTATCATGCTTCCATTTCAGTTAATTCTACTTCCCTATTCAAGTTGTAGGAACTCTCTGGATATTTTCTCTCGTTCATCAAACAGGTGCAGCACTGTGCATCTTGCTCTTTTTGATGCTTAAAGTTTAATCCAGTACACTCCTATATTATTGTTTGATTCAATTTACTCCAGGTTTGTTGCTCCCACTGTGTTGGGGATTGCCTATCTAAGGGAGCTGTCCTTAGAAGCCACTTCGTTTGTTAGAGCCCAGTTTTCGCAATGGGCATCTCGTTGGGCAGCCTTAGGCCCATCTCCATTCATTTCCATTCATCCAGGTGCAAAACTTCCAGTCATTAGTAGCTTGGTTTTTTGCTTGGTCGGTATAACTCGTGTTGTACTCAATGTGTATCACCCACTGCGTTGGGAAAAGCCAAGCCAGAGAGGGCACAGGTGGTAATTGTTTAATGTTTTGCAACTGGATTTCTGGGTGTTTCCTTCTTATTCCAACAGCAACAGCAAGACCCATTTTGGTTGCTGTCGTCCATGTGTTCCAGGGTATAGCATCAGTTTGATCATTTTGGAATCAAGTCCCAATCAGTTGAAGACTAACTCAGGGCTCACTTCGGCCCTAGTATTCTGAAGTTGTTTTTCTCATTGTTTTTGTTTCCTTTCGGCTGAGGAAGGATCATCTTTGTTGCATTTTGACTGTTTCTATTCCCTTTCCCTTGATGGATTAGAAACACTTATTTAAATATTATTTTACAACTGTCAATCTATTACTAGTATTTCATTCCAATGTAGCCATTTGGCCATCTCCACTTTTCTTTTTCCTTTCTTTTCTTTTCCTCCCTAGGGTATGCCCCTTGTAGGCTGTATATTCGGTTAGTCTTTTTTCTATTTCAAGCTGATTTACCCAAAAATAAATAAAAATAGAGCACACCCCTATGCAAGAAATGGCAAGGAAATACTGTTTAATTAAATGGACCTCCAACAAAAGGAAGTTGAGCAAAGCATAAGAAGTGAAGGAAGCCATTAATAGGTTTCTTACTTGTTATGGCTATATAAAAACTGCAGAGTCAACTGTATTCAAGTCTCTCCAAACAAATTTCCTTTGATTTTCGTCGACCTCTCAGCATAAGTTGCTTCCTTTGGATCTGCTTCTTGCACAATTTGGTTCACAGCCTGAGCTCTATCTGCCATTTGAACATCCTCAGATGCAGTATATTTCCATCTTGACCAAATTTTAATGCTTGCTGCGGAGGTTCGGATGGGTGAGACTTGGCACCAGAAAGCAGATTTCACATTCAGTAGAAAAGATTAGTGCTCATTATTTGTTTTCTTTTCAGAAGCTAGGACTCCTCGCAAATGAGAATTTGGAAGTTATGACTCCTCGCACAGGGGAACTATTTCTGTCAATAGAAGGAAACTGATAACCTCTGTATCATCAACCTGGAACAGAAAAACAAGGACGTTTTGATATCAAAATATAACCCGGAAAAAATAGCGAGTCAATCAAGAGCTTTCAAGTCCTCAGAGTTAGAAAGTAGAAAACAAATGTGCAAATTGTTTAGTTTCTTGATGTCAGAAATTGTCTTCAAGAAACTCGGTAAAACAGAACCACTTTTCAGGAAACACTGGATCGTTGTTTCTGTCTTCCATTTTTTGATTGGTTTTGGGAAAATTAAAAAAAAATGAGTGGACAGAAAGCAGTCACAAGAAACCAATGGGTTGTCGATGCTAGATCACCTAGTGTTCCAAAAACAATCTCCATTAGTGTAGATACCAAACAAACATTAACAAGAAATCAAGCCAAAGTTTTAAGTTCTAAAGCATATGAATTCAATTTAATTGTAAGGTAGGTAGAAGTGGCATGTTCAAGAAATGCTAGCTTTCGTAAACTTACAAGGGGAAAGACCCTAGGATTTCAAAAACAAGAAATTCATTGCTATTATTTACATATTCGCCTCTTTTTCAACATCTGCTATAATTTACATATTCGCCTCTTTTTCACTGCCTAGGTCAAATCTGCAAAGGGAGTTCATGCAAAAGGATAGGTATTTACTATGTCTATGCAGTTGACACTTCCAATGATCATAATGTTTCACACTCATATATATACACAAGAGCACGCATATGTATGGCATATAAAAAGCAATATCAGCAGGATAAAGCACCTTCACCAAATCACCAATGACGCTCAAGGAAATAAGCCTCAAGTACTCAAACGGCCTTGATTTGCTTGTTGCATTAATGAAAGGGTAAAGATATAACGGGATATGTGCTGCAAAGGAGAAGCCACTGGTTAGGAAAATACCATTAAATCTATAGAGACTTCTGCCAATATATGCATCAAGACAAGCCATGGAAAGAATGAAGTATTCATCTTATTCTAACAGAAAGTGTTCTAAGAAGGAATTCTGTTGACTTCAAAGGCAAAAACATAAACTCCTAAGATGTATATTCAAGCACTCAAAAAAAAAACATCGTTATATAGAAGACATGTATAAAACAAATTAAGACACATGTAATCATTAATACAGTCTAATAATCCATTAGCAACTCACACACAAGGCACAAGGAGGGACAGGGTTCCTCTAGATACATCGTAGCCACAACAGTGATACAATCGAGCAAAGTGGTGGAAGCATCTACCATGGTAACAAAGTGTGACATGGAAATCTCGAAAGAGAGGAAAGAGAGGTGTGTGAATGTAGGCATTCATAAAGATATAGACAATGGCAAAGTAGCAGTAGATCTCCCTTGATCTAGCAGAAAAAAAGTTGAACGAGAACACCACACTTTTTGCTTATTCAGTACTAAGCTATTAGCTATAGTTTAACTTTCTTGGCATGAAACTTGTTCCTCATTCTCCTAAGATGGTAACCTTATTCCCCTAAGATGGTAATTGGTAAGTTTATGTAGAGAAACTGGCAGTTGAAGAAGATACAAAAGCAAATGAAATGTAGGCTGTCGGGTTTGATCACATTGCTGAATCTTCAGCAAAGACAATTTTAATTGCAAATGAAAAAAATTATCAGCAAGCTATTTCCTAGGATCTTATACATGGACAGTCAGATCAGAATAAAATTGAAAGAGTAGCATACTAACATCAGCTAGAAAAGTGGGGAACTCTGTTTTAAAGATCACAAAATCCCTTTTGTAAGTTAATAGGAAAGTTAGAAAGCTTAGTTTCTGACTTTTATCAATTACCAATGTAGCGATTAGTTCTCAGTCCATCAAACTGCAAAATCAAAGATTCTAAAAGAAAACCTGAGTTCCATATTCTCAAGATGGATCCGTTCAACGTAGAAGTCGTCCTGCTCTGACTCGGAACTATTTTCATCATCTTTTTTTGGATCTCTCTTGGATCGTGCACTTGACTTTCTGGAAAAGACTCTTTCTAGCCTGCAAGCACCATAGCCACATATATGAGATATAAGTCCAACTGAATTTGTACCCAAAAAAAAAGGCTTAGTCCAACAGGATGCAATAAGCATAGCGTATGTACATAACTATCTTTTGAGAGAGAAAAGGAAAGCCTTCTCTCGAATTCGAAGATGTGCAGGTTAGGCAGTTGTAAGGTTTTCTATATTCAGTGGAAGTCCGGCTTAAACCATGCCCCAACCAAGTCAACTAAGGGTCGAGTTACCAATTTTCTACGGTCACCTCTGAACAAACTCTGATATAAAATCAGATTTCACAAACAACATCCGAAAATTCCCGGCACAAAAGAGTTAAGCTACAGATGAAACACAGTTGATTATGTCGAAAAACTTAACTCACCTAGTCTTTCTATAAACACCGCTGATTATACCCATAAACGTCCAATGAGCAAATCCACTTTCTCCATGAAGAAGAAATCACTTGTCTGATCGATTCCAATGCCATGACGGAATATTACATACTACAAAACAAATACATGACTCAATAAATAGTTGTCAGTTATATATTGCTCGCCAAAGTCCAATCACCTTATCCTACTTATTTGAGGTCAGCAATAAATATCCTGCTCTACAATTCCATCACAATAACCATGTGACTAACATAAAATACATTACAATCAGAAACCTCTCACCATTATGAGATTATTGAAT